>JAHWFP010110316.1:10017-36816 GCA_023313725.1 Lithobius niger
AGTGTTAAAGAAATTGAAAGTGCCACTTACTTTCCTAAGATGGCAAAACACCGGAAGTTGCTAAGTCCCGGAAATTCAAGCTAGCTATATATATATATATATTAAACAGGACAGTAAGTCGACGGCTCAACGTAAACTGGTTTGCATTTCTATTCATTTAGTTATATTAGCTATAGTTGGGATGAGATGTCCACAGGCAGCAAATTCATCGTGCACTATAATGAAAGAGGGCGAGCAGGTTTATTCTTGGCACGGTACCAAAGAAAAAGGGCGAGCGGCCGACAATGTGTACGGATGTGGCCTGTAACAAGCAGTAACAAACAAAATATTGCTTAGTAATGCTGGCTATTGGAGCTGAGTTGAGTAGTTTCAAAGTTGGTTGAGTAACAAGCACTGCATGCATGATCATTGTTGCGGTTTTATCGCGCTTGGTAGCCAAATGGAGAAACAGGCAATTTAGCCACACTTAGAATAAGACTGGCGCCCTCTATTGAAAACTATTTACTTTCTGAGGAAGACCAAACACCAATGGTTCCAAGCTGGGTGAGCTGGGATGGGAGGAGGGTATACAGACCACACAATGGGGGAATTAGGGGAGTAGAGGGTGAGCAGGGGGAACACGGGGGGTACCGGGAGCCGCAGGTGGGAAATCGGGCCACACAATTGGGAAGGGGGGGGGGGGATGACCGCTAAGATGCCAGTTTATCGTAATTTATATCACATTTTCATAAGCGTCGGAAGACTGTCTCATGGCTTCCAACCTCCTAACGTCACCGCCTAGCTGTCGACGCGCAAGTAAGCCTCAATTCCATTCCCCCTCCTCACTTATAACACTGCTGGATGACCAGTTTTTAGCCCCTTCCCCCAATTAATTCTTACTGTATTTGGGAGTATCCGATATAGCGCTCGTTATCTGTAGTGCTTTTCAGTGTAGTGTACTGCTTTTTAGTGGAGCATTGTTACACGAAGTGCAGATATGGACCAGCCTATCGGAAAGTCGGAAAACTTCCTGAAGGGCTGCCTGACTTTGCGTTGCTTGGATCGGTATGATTTAAACAGTAAAATTTCCTAGAAGTAATGACGAGGAAGTAAGAACGAGGGAGGCAGAAGTTCAGAGAACTTTTCAACTCGTCGTTCCTATCCCAACTTGTATCCTTTGTAAAGTATACTTTGAGTTGATTAAAATGCGTTGGGTTCGATGATCTATTCACTAAAACGCAACCAGAGGTGGTGTGGGACTGCAGGGGCGTCGGCACGTGGGGTTATGGAGGGGGGGACCCCCCCTGCAATGTTGGCAAGTTGCACGAAAAGTCGGCAATTTTGAGCCTCGTCGGCAAAAATGTGTTGCTGAAAACCTTTTTTTCCCCCAAAACTACGTTACGGTATAACACGTGCTTGCTTTCAATACAATAGTCGCACATGAGGAAAAAGACGGTTTATTAAATTTCTTCAGGCAGCATTATCTCTGACATTTAATGGGTTTCTAACCCACCTACGAGGAAATTATTGTACCTACTTCCCCTCCCTCCACATCCTCAAACGGATTCGGCACTTCCCCTATTCCAGCGACTACATCCCAACCAAGGGTCATTCATTCAGTGTGTTCAGTCAGTGTGTTTAAAATGCAGAGAGAAACGTTTGATGACGATTACCGAAAAATACAGGAAAGGAGACGCAACAGCGGCTCCAAAGTAAGGCTGAAGCTTGCTGGAGCACCTGAAAACCCATTTATAGTGGCCAAAGCTAGGAAAAAAAAAAAAAAAAAATCGGCAGATCTAGTTGAAGGTTTAAGCAGAGGGAGAAAATGAATTAAATTAATGATGTCGGCAATAATTAAATAAATAGACAGTAAGTCATCCTTATACCAGGGATCTGGTGATGGACTGGACTGCCAGTTCGAATCCGAGGCACGTCACTGGAATGAAACGTAAGTGCATAAAGACGGCTTACTGTACTACATTATTCTATGGTATAATTTTCGCTGATGGCTTATTTCCAATTGGCCAACAATAACTGCTAGAGTAGTACGTGCAATAATTTTTGTACTCGAATGCAACATAAACTATTTAATCGGCACAATGACCAAAAATTACCGGTCTTATTGAAATCACAACAACTTCTTTAATATTGTTTTCTTTCCCATAATTAACTTGACTATCATTTGCCTTGTAATCCCGTTTTGTCGAATAATATTTTCTTCCAAAATGACGAGCCTTTCTTATGCTACCGCACTCGCTGCGGCTAAACATATAACATCAGATACCGCATCTAATCCAAAATGCCTCCCAATTAGGAATGCATCTTTAACTTCTTCAATACTAAATTTTTTAAGAATTTGTTGATTCGGTAAAACGGGGTTCGGTGAATCGGGAATACACTGTGCGTGAAGCTTAACCTTTTTATTTGTTACGAGAAATATAATACAACCAGTTTGTATTCGATTTCTATGTTTAGGTTAGACGTCAACTTTGTTTTTGTTGACACTAACAAGTAATTTGTACTTCTTGTCATCATAAAAATCAAAATAGAAAAGAAAAAAGAAAACTTGATACAATTTTTAAATCGCTCATTAATGTACCTCTGTTTATTGTTAAAGATTGTATCATTTCACTAGCAGTTTCTTTAAGTGGATGAACTAAATTTTGAACTTAAAGGTGCTTGCTTTTATTAAATTACATCTCTTCAGAACCACGATTTTTTTTTTTTGGTTTTGGGGTGTTTTAGGTGTTGATTTTATAGTATTCTGCAGGGAGGGGGGGAATTGTGATTTAGCTTCGACTGAGTGATCGCGATTGTTGGGACTAGAAGCTTGGCAGCCTTTCTTGTTGGAATGAGAACACTACTCGGCAAAGGAGACACTGTGCGAACGGTGTGATTCTACCATTTTTCGTTTGAGGTGAAGTAGATCTGTTTCAGCCAGACCTGTCTATAAAAAGCAGCAACCATGAGCTAGGGGCGAAAAAATTCTATGTTACAGCCTAACCTAACCTAACCCAAACGTCTACGCCCTGGTTACAGGACCACCCACATGTCAAAAACTCACCCGCAGCACGCGGCATTCCACCTTTGGTGCATGCAATCATTTCGTTGCGTTGTTTTTTATTATTATTATTATTTGTTATATCCGGTTGTTGAAGTGAAACGTAACGCAGTCAGCACCCTTCGTAGTGTTAAACCATTTATTGATATCTAATCTTCGCACTCAGAATAAAATTATGTTAGATCACAAAGACAAGAAAAAAATGCAAGGAATACAAGAAAAAGGAAAGAAAAACAAAATATAAAGTGTAAAAGTTTGTATCATGATAAACGAAGTTTTTTGGCGCACGTTTTATAAAATACAGATTTTAAAAAACGTAAAAAAAAAAAGCCTTCCACTCTTGGTTGGTTTCGTTGATAAAATTTTGTAAAATAAGGCATACTACTTATTTTTTTATTTGTCCCCAAAAAATATCGCGATAGTAAGGAACGTCACCAATAATGTGTGCAAGAGTAGTAGAAATAGATGGGCACTCGTAACCAGGGTTGAATGATATACGCAGACACATGTCTTATGCGTTGCTATGTTTTCCTATGACTGTTTAGTGTTAATGGTCGAGCATGTCAGCCACTTAATGAAATGAATTGAAAGGTTTACAATTGTGCTGGCAGATTGCATAAAATGACCAAAAATGGCTAAGGAAATTACGATAAATCAAAAGCTTCCGGGGCTCAGCCCCGGACCTCACTGGGGGAGCTAACAACGCTCCCCCAGACCCCCTAGCTTCTAGGGAAAAGTCGGCACATCTGTCTGATTCCCCCCCTCCAATTTTTGGCCTTCGCTACGCCCCTGTGTGGGAGAATGACTGTTAGAGAACAGTCTTAAACGCCGTTTGTCACCAAATTAGCATTGCAGCATCTAGGACTATCGAGTTCTCTCTCGCAGGAAGCAAAGGAATACACAAAGCAAAACTTTTAAAGGCAACAAACATACTACCACGTGACTCCTTAATTATTGAGTAAAGATTTGGTACGCCCTCGTGCATCTGGAAACAAGCTATAAAGATTAACGATACTGATGTCACTAGATGGCGCCACGGAAAAATATAAAGAAAATCTCCTGGCGCTATCTAGTGACACTAATATCGTTAATCTTAACAACTTGTTTCCTGGTGCAAGAGGGCTTACCAAATTTTTAATCAATAATTAAGGGGTCACGTGGCTTGTTTGTGGCGTTTAAAAGTCTTGCTTTGTGCATTCCTTTGCTTCCTGCGAGAGAGAACTCGATAGGACTACATGCTGCAATGCTAATTTGTTGACAACCGGCCTTTAAGTAAACAGCGAAGTAAAGGGGGAAAAGATCGGAGATAGAGCCACCAAATGCAAAGGATTGATGCTGTATTCTCTCCCCCCCCCCCTTCCTCGTCCTTCTTTGGTTGGCTGGTATGACTGTTTTTTAATATTTTAAATAGTTGTAGGTCGGCAGAAAGGATTTCCGGGGCCTCTTGAGGGGACCCAGTCCGCAACTGCTAACATGACATACCCCATTACATGACACCATCAAAGTAACAAGTTCATGCCCAAAAAGGTTTAAAAGCACATTCCTGGAGGTAACTGAAATGCATACCGTTTAGGTTCACTTTAGGTTTGGTTAATGCTTTTTTTTTGCAATTCAAAGCATCAAAACGATGCAAAGCACATGTGCATCACGGCTTCATGCAAATGGCAAACAAAACAAGAATAGTTTACAACGGCGATATAGGCTAAAGAAAAAAAGGTATACAGAATTTTTAGTAATTGTTATTATGATGTGAAACAACGCTCATAGGAGACGTATAAAAACAGATTAATAATAGATCACGGTATCTTATTTACTAACCGAGGTCTTACAGCAAAATTTGTACAGACAATTTGGTCTTTAGTTTCGGCAAATAAAATTCTTAACTTTTAGTAGTAGGTTGTCCCATTATGGAACAAACGGATTTAAAGTTTTCCTGCATTTCACTGTAACTTCATTCTAATTGACGTTACTCATATTAAAAAGGAAGGTTTTTTAAATAATATGCTAATCTTTTAATTTTGATACATTTAAAGCTTCATGACTATTTTAAATGAAAGGTCAGCATTCTAACTTATGTCCATTGGCTGCTAGATTCAGTAACTGAGATTACTTACATGTTTGCTGATCTCCTGGCAACACCTCAACTTTTTATTCAAACGTGAGGAATATTTTTTTTTAAATTACAAAACTAAATATCTATTTATTCAAATATAACCACGTTTTTTAGTTGACTAAAATTTCTTGTCAGTCGAAAATATGTCTAACCAAAGAATTTCTTCCGTAATGAAATTTGAAATGATTTTGGTCTTATTATTACAGATCGAGAACAAAGTATGAAGACCAGCAAATTAATGGAGCATTTTTTTAATGCTCAAGCTACATTATGGAATATGTTCATATCAGGGATTATATTCATGATCCTTATCTGTGTACACGAAGCAAAATTATCCAGATGTATGTACGCCTGCTTGGGACGGGACGAAAACGAGGCAAGCAGGGAAGAACCAGACGTTAGAGCCGAGACTAAGAGGGTTAGACAGTTGTTGGATGGCCAAGCTGATGACGGAAATGGTAAATTGACCAACGTACAATCTACATAACATAGATTGTTTTGACGACTTGTACTCACTGTTCCTTTTGCGTACGGTAATTGAAGCCACGCAATATAAATTAAGTCATTAAAAGAAGAAGTATATACATCTAGTTCTGTTAGGAAAGAGGCATGCTGATTGCCTCGTCCGACTTTTCCTGCAAAATACATCATCGTTAAGACGATTTTTAGAAAGGCTTGAATCGTAAGATAGTATAGTCAACGAATCATTGGTGTAAAAGTCTAGGTTAGCTAGGAAATGGCTGAATGTTTATTTCAGTATCTCGTACAGCCATCCACGTTCAATGACGTCATAAGCGGTACAGAAACGTTAAACTGTGCATGGTCAGGTCCAATTTGGGATGTTTAGTAAACGTCTGATAGTCGTCAGCAATGCGACGTCTTTCCGACGTTCAATCATGGTCCATCACGGACAGCACTCGTGTCATATGCTCAGTCTCAAGTACTGTCCGAGTAACAAGTGGCATGCCACAAGGCTCCATCTTAGGCCCTCTTTTATTTCTCATATATATTAATGATCTCAAAAGTAACTATATGGATGTTGTTATGCCAAAATTTGCGGACGACCTCAAACTCTATCGTTACATCGTTGATAATACGGATCACCTTGAATTAACATCTGCCATAAGAATCGCAGAAGTTTGATCAACCAAATGCAAGTTATTTCATATTGGCCAGTTCAATGTTCGCCTAGACCATAATATATTGGGGACCGAACTGGATCATCTTACTGAGGTTAGGGTGCTTGGACGTATGGTTTTCCGTAAATTTGAAAAGTAGTAGGATTGTGAAGGTTGTTTCTGGCGATCGTAAAACACTTTTTTGGGCATTTTGTGTGTTTGTTAGACCAATTCTGGAATATGAAAGCCCAGTTTGGTCATCACACCTAGCTAAAGATATTGACCACATTGCATCGGTACAGCGACAAGTTACAAAATCTCTACCAGGTTTGAAAATTAAGAGCTACGTTGAACGCCTAAGTAGCCTGATTGCGGAATCACCTAAAAAGCGTAGGCTTAAAGTTGACCTAGCATTAACGTTTTCTTTACTTCATGACCTTTGTGGTGTTGATTATTCTCGTTATTGCACACCTAGTGGGGACAACAGAACAAAAGGTCATTGTTTTAAATTAACTGTTCAGCAAGTAAAACAGGACTGTAGGAAATATTGCTTTTCAAACCGAGTGGTAAGGGTGTGGAACGAATGCAATGAGGTGTTGTCATGGTGACCTCATTACAAAATTTTATAATGAAGCTGAGGGATGTTGACTTGAATAAGTATTGAGGGGGGTCAATCTTTCACGTGTGTCAATCTTTGACGTGCTGGTTTCCTTTGTCGTTAATATTTTTATTATGCTTGTTTGTGTGTGACATTAGCCTTTGTTGGGTCATGTTTCAAGTTTTTAGTTTGATGATTGATAGTTTTACAGGCTGAGTGTAAGCGACATTGATTTTTGTCCTTGCCAGACCTTTTGTTATACATGACAAAAACTGCCTTAATTGGGAGTCTTGCCTGTTTCGCAAATTATAAATGCACAAAATACATTTAGCTATCTCTCCTACCCTGCCTTTCCTACACTTATGGCGATGTCATCGGGGACCCTTGCGTCCCTGGTAGGTCTAACCTTGATGTTAAGACGGGCGTGACTCTATCTACCCTGCCTATCCCAATTCACTTGGCCATGCTATTTTTAAACTTGTTTTATGTTTTACTTGTACGCATGCTTTTTAATTTTTGCTTTTGCATTTTAATAATCCCATTCATTACTCTTTGTCACACCTTCCCCTTTTGCTTTTTATCTACATATATTTACTTCCGCCCCCTTTTTAGGTTGGCATTCAGCGACCCCCTGGGCCCCAGCCAGTCCTGTTGCTCCAGCAACAAATTATTATTATTATTAAGGTAAAATGGAACATTTTACTGGAACGAGAGAAAAAACCAGCGAATTCATAGTAATATTAATAAATAGTATTATAAAAACAGAGATATGGCCAGATAACCTTAAGAAACAAATAATAAGACCAATATTCAAAAAAGGCAGTGCAAACGATTTTAATAACGACAGACCTATATCACTACTGCCAGTACTCAATAAAATTGTTGAAATTTTTTTTTACATCAAAACAGAAAATTTTCTTAATAAATATGACATATTAAATAAACAACAATTCGGTTATAGAAAGGGAATTGGAACGACTGAAGCATTATAGAGTATAAATAACAGTATAAGAGCACTAAAATATGCAGGTGCAATGCTAAGTGACCTAACCAAAGCATTTAATACTTTAAGCAAAAATATTATACTGGAAAAAATCAATAAACATGGGTTAAGAGGGAATTTGCTAGCGGGGAAAGCGGTGAGGAGGAGCATTTGAGGATCTGGGCAAACACCTCTGCACCCTTGTTGCAATAAAGGGCAGTGTTAGCCCATTGTTGCCAACTATCGGCTAACATATTTGTACAACAACGATTTGCATTGTTAATAACCGAGACATTGTTGTGATAGTATAACAAGCCATTGTTGGCGGGGTACAAGGCCCGCATCAAGGAAAATTAGTAACTGATGTTTGTACATTCAGTCTTCACGAAAAATGTAGTTTTCAAGGAAATATTGACCAAGTAAAATTCACTCAGTGCGGTAAGTACTTCAAACCATCACCTCTGATATGGTGCACACACTTGAGAAAAGCAACACAATTAAAAAAAAAATTATCCACTCAACGCTTGATCTTAGTTCGGGCTTGGGTGTGGGGCCAAACACCTCTGTGTCATCTGTTGCCGCTGCCGCGTATAATTGCGTTGCCAAAACTAAGGCCGAGTGAGGTTGCAGTGCTTGGCTGACATGAATGTTCGGTGCTGCCGCCTGTTGGTGGATATTGAATAGGCGTAGTGTTGCGTAGTAATAATTTTTTGTATTATTCCCTCCCCGAGTGGCCGGTGGTGCAAGTGGTTTTTGGTGGGTTGCATTGGATGGGAAGAGATTGGCGCTACGTGGTGGCAAGGAAGGGTTGGGGTTGACAGCCAGTTTGCCTAAGAGAGAAGAGACTGGCGCAACGTGGCTGGGCCCGTATTTTTTTGTGTGGTGGGGGGGGGGGGGGGTTTGCATTCTTCTCCTTCTGTAATCTGGTGGCGAAGAGATTGTACTGTATGTAATGTGGTGGCGAAACGTTTTACGCGCAGTGATGCTTAATTATAATTAATTCGGCATAGTTATTTCCCCGGCCGCAGTTTCTTGCCATTTCACGAAAAGATTGCTCAGGGCTGGAAGATTTGCACACCCATGATTGTTGGGGGAGGCGGAGAGAGCGGAGAACAGAGCTGGCCAGTAAGGAAAAGAGGATCTGTGTGTGGGGTGACGCAACAGTAGAAGGGACTAGCGTAACCTAACGGAGGCAGAAAAGACAGAGATCGGGGGAGGGCAGAGAGAGAGGTGGGGGTGGGGAAAGCAGGTTGCCGATAGGGTTAAAAAAGGATTTTGTTAGGATACGTAGGGGAAGAGACGAGCCTTGGTCACGCTGCTTCGTTATTAAGGCCAGTAGTTTTCGTGCTTTTGTGACCACACATTGCTTCTCGGGCTTTCTGCTAGTATAATATAATCAATAACTACATGACAGGACGGCAAAGGAGTGTTAAAATAGGAAATAAAAAAGCAGTAGGAAAAAATGGAATTCGGCAAACCGCAAGGCTCAGTGCTAGGACCTTTGCTCTTTCTAATATAAATCAATGATATAATAGCTCTTCAAAGTAACACTATTGTAACATTATATGCCGATGATATTTTTTTATTATCATGCAATCGTATAAAAAACCAAAACTGGTAAAAGGAGCCGCCAAGTTCCGAATGGTTCGGCCCTTCACTGGAGTGATTTAAACACACCAAAACATTCGCCAACTTAATTGCACCAAATAATACTTTGGATGTTAAATGAAAACTTGAACATTGCTACCGAAAGTAGCAATGTTCTAGTTTTCATTTAACCTTCGAACTATTAAGTGGTGCAATTAACTTGGCGAATATTTTGGTGTGTTGATATCACTCCTTTGAAGGGCCGAACCATTCGGAACTTGGCGGCTCCTTTTACCAGTTTTCGTTTTTGATATGTCAGTCCTTTTTTTTAAATTGTATATTAAACTCAACTCCAGTACCATGAAGAAATCGGTTTTCAACAATTTGCTACTATCTTTTGCCTATAGACCGAACCATTCTCAACTTGGTCGCCTCTTTATAGGTGTTTGGTTTGTTTTTAATTTTGTTGTAATTTGTTTTATTTCGTTAGTTTTGGTATGTTGATATCAGTCCTTTGAAGGGCCGAACCGCTCTCAACTTGGTGGTCTCTTACCAGTTTTTGGCTTTGTTTATTTAGCTTTGTTTTTAGAGTAGGTTTATATTTCGTGAATACAATTCTTTGGCAACGTTGTTTAGATTTATCGTGCTACACTATTGTGCATCTAGGCACGCACGTCAGTATACACGTTGTCATTGTACGAACTTTGGCTGTCCAATGAGAGATGATGCCGACAATACTAACAATGGTTATAACAACATTTTCGTACTTACGCGCCATCCCCACAACATCCTCGTTACACACCTTCTCCTAGGCTCCAAACCATAAAAGGTACGCAGTTCGTATCGTACTGCAGCCATTCGCCAATTTCATAGCTGGAAGCCTTCCCGTTATCTTAGTATCGTTGAATAATCACTCTGTGGAAATAAACATGGGGATGAGCAGACTAGAATTAGCTAGCTAGCTAGTTACACATTTTCAAGTAGAGAAAAATGTATTAAAGACCTTGGAGATCATCTTACAAATAAATGTCAAAAACTAAATTTAATACTTATCGGTGACTTTAATTTCAATGTTCTAAAGGGCTCACAGGGTTTATCAGAAAAAATGGAAATTGAAAAATTCGAAAATCTAATGGCATTATTGGGCTTCTCTCAACAAATTAATTCCCGTACAAGAGAAGAAATAAGAAATGATGAAATAATTAAATCTTGCATTGACCTAATCTACAATAAAACCAAAACCTGGGATTGTAAATCTTATGTGATAAAAATAAAACTGGCGGATCACTATTTCACAGCCATCCAACTTTTTGACAGCAAAGCTTTCGAAGTAACCAATTCTTTCAAACAGCATTACTGCTTCAAATACAACAACGTAAATATTGTAAGACAACTTAATAACATAAACTGGACCTTTTTGATTACCCTTTCAAACCCAAACCAGATTTATAACGTAATTGAAAACAAAGTAACAGTAATCTATGAAAATAATAAAACTGTTCATAAAAAAAAACATACCAGTTTCCAAAACTTTTAAAAGCGAATGGATGACTATGACCTTTTAACAAAAATTAACCGCAAAAACAAACTTTAGTCTCAGATTTCCAAACTGGCTAAACCAACAAATGAGCAAATCGAACGTTATAAAGAGCTAAACAAAGATGTGAAAAACAATATTAAACTTACCAAACAAACCCACTACAAATGTTTTTTTCAACAGCAATCTTAACGATAGCGCAAAAATTTGGGAAAAACTTTACTCAAAAAAAAAAACTAAATGTAGACGAACAAATAAAAAATACTTTTCGTAACCAGAACACAGACACTATCTGCAATAACTTTGCTTACTGTTACCAACAAGAAGTTCCAAAATTAAAATGTACAAAAAAATAGTTCAAAACCTAAAAATGTATATAAAAAATTAATCCACGTCTCAATGCAAACAAGATGGAAAATACTATTCAAATACTTAAACCTACTCTATATGATATCCTAAGAATTATCAATACTCTAAATATCAAAAAATCTGTGGACATGACGACTTATTCATGGATCAATTTTTTTCAAACTAAAGAGCAAACAGCCTACTTTATGCAAGTTTTGATCTCAGCAATTATTGAAATGAAATATGGTCTTCCAATATGAAAAAAACAAGTACTTAGGAGATAAACAGGATAAAAGGAGATAAACAGGATCACAACAATTACAAACCAATCGCCTTGCTTTCAGTGCTAAATAAAATTGTTGAGAAATTTTTTGCCACCAGAATAATGAATTTTCTATATAGGAAAAAAATCGTAAATAAACAACAGTTAGGATTTCAGCAACACATAAAGGCACCATCGATGAACTAAAATACATTAATAATAATATCAACCGAGCTTTAAACAAAGGGAAGCACGTTGGCGCTGTCTTCATAGACCTAAAAAAAGCATTTGATACTCTTGATAAAGAAATTCTCTTTGGAAAATTGTGTAAGTATGGAGTTAGAGGCAAATGTTTAAATATTTGGTAAATTATCTTACGAATAGAACAGCAGTGTAAAAATAGACAACACTTACAGCACATGGAGGGAAGTAGAATATGGAGTACCACAGGGTTCAGTGCTCGGTCCGATGCTTTTTTTGACGACGATATTATTGACTACAATTTTACTGGTTTGTTAACTTTGTAAGCTGATGACGTTGGCCTGATGTCGATTAATTTTAATCAAGAAATTGCACAAAACTTACAAAATGACTTTGATAAATAAATTTCTATTTTTGTGAAAATGAACTTTTTATCAGTGCAGAAAAAACATGCTTTATGCATATAACGACTTCACATATGATCAAAAAACATTGTTCCATTCATCTGCATAACATCGGCTGCTCAAACAAAAATATTTTCACCTGCAAAAAATTAAACCAAACCACAAAAACAAAGTATCTTGGCCTTGAAATAGATAATAATTGGAAATTTTATGATCATATTGAAACTTTAATACGAAAAATCAGACAAATAACCCCAATGCTATATATGATCAAGGATTGTATAAACAAAACTGTAAAAAAAATATTCTGTATGAAGTTTGGATCCTATCCAAAGTCAGATATGCATGCAACATATTTGGATCAACTTCTGCTAATTTAATTGAGAGGCTTCAAAGAACCATTAACAAAACAGTAAAAGTGCTTTTTGGCAAAAGAAATGGAAAAACTACAAAAGACATTTATCTTGAAAATCAATTATTCAATTTTTCAGCAGCTCTACAAGTATACAATTATTACGAATAATTACTTTGATCCCACTTATAAAACCTTTAACCTAAGACCCTCAAGAACCAACAATGCATGGTTGCAGACTCCACCTTGGAGAAATTCATATGGTAAAAGAGTCATGTCTTATATGATTCCATCCTTATTCAACAAAATCCCATCCTGTTTAAGATATATTACCAGTGCTAATAAGATAAGAAAATATGTAAAAAAAAAAAAACTGGATATTGGGACTTACCTAAGTCTAACAACATTGTACTTTATTATACAATATAATGGTTTACCTTTTACATATATTTTTTATTGTAAAATTAATACTGATACATTCATTTAGACTTTACCAATTACACCAATTACACCAATGTCTCAGATGTAACGATCTATCAAATTTTGTGTCATTCATAAATGTTGTTTGTATTGTCCTTCAGTGCACATACAAGCTCCTGAGCTTCGTGCCTGTCTTATACTGATTAAACATTATTATTATTATTATTATTATTATTATTGGACGTGCTCTAAATGAGGGCAAATTTGTCAGTGATCTCCTCATTGATCTTCATAAAGCCTTTGATACGCTTAATTTTGACATCCTTAAAACTAAACTTGGCAAATACGGAATCCGTGGAAAAATCCAAAACATTCAATTTTGAGTTACCTTACTGACAGAACCTGTAGTGTGAAAATTGACGATTGACGATTGAAAATTGACGAATGGGCTGATATTAAATATGGTGTTCCTCAGGGTTTGATCCTTGGCCCCATTCTCATTTTGATTTACCTAAACGACATAAATGATTTCAATTAGAACCCACTTATCTTACTCTCTTTGCTGATGTCATCTTCCTACTGTCCATAAATGTAGACAAAGACACAATGATTTTATAATCTGCAAACCGATTTCAACTTAATTAATGAATACCTTTTTGAAAATGAACTTTATATTAATGCAGATAAAACTTGGTGTTCTTCCCTTTTCTACTTCACACATGACCTTGGAACATTTTGTCATTAAATTGCGCCACCCTAACTGCAATTTTACTGAAAATAGTAGGACCTGTACTTGCCAGAGCCTAAATATTGTTAAACAAGCTAAATACCTTGGTATTGTGATTGACAGAAAGTGGAGATTTTATGACCATATCAATAACTTAATCACCAAGGTCAGGCAGTTCCTTCCTGGTCTTTATAAAATCAGGAATATTTTGAATGAACATAACAAAAGACTTATTTACAATGCCTGTATACTTTCTCTTGTCGATACGCATGCCCTATTTTTGCTTATACCTTTCTGGATACATTGACCGTCTTCAAAAATACTAAATAAAGCTTGTAAAATTATATTTAGAGATGTTAAGTCCACACACAAAAAAACAAAGAAACAAGAGAAATCACTGATGACCTTTAGGTAAATTTCTGATTTTACAGTAATTACACAAAATTACTTTAACAAAGATTACAACATAACCTGTGAAGAGAGCGATCCGCAACAATAATTATTTGCTTACCATTCCTTCTTTCAGGAACTCTTATGGAATGAGAACCATGAATTTCATTTCACCCTCTTTACTTAACAAACTTCCCATAAATTTGCGCGAAATTAGGAATAAATATAGATTGAAAAAAGAATTAAAATGTGGATGTTCTCAAAGAAATAATGCTCCTGTTTTAAGCTGTGATTGTATTTATGATAGTAACTTTTCTTACTTACTGTTTGCATTGTACTTTTTATAAAAAATATTGACACCCTGTTAAACCTTATAATTATAAAATTTGAAAATGTATTTAAAAAAACACAATCTGATACCTATATCGTCTTAATTATTTATTATGTTGAATGGCACATACAGTCTGCGGACTCGGGCCTTCAGATGTAAACCATTATGAATAAAATTATTATTATTATTATTATTATATTTCGTGCACTATATTTTTAAAATCTTTTGTGGTTGAACATATTTAGAATGTAGTGCACGAAATATGAAGTTATATGCCGAAATATAGTTCACCCGACGATTATTGATACATGGAACAAAACATAGTTTGTCCCACATAACAATAATCGTTGGTTAACTATTCAACAACAAAGCCTTTGTCTGGCACTAGCCAAAAATATCGTTAAATGCAGTTTGCTGCCATACCAAACATAACTGCAACAAAACCGAACCAGTAGACGTAGCTAACTTATTAGCGGCAACAATTTTACGTACCTCAACCAAAGAATTTTTTAGTCGAAGATAAATAATTAATTTTATCAACTTCAGTGGTTTGTTTTATTAATAGTGCAGACGACTGGGAGATAATAACAAGTTACATCTGTTGCGACAATACCATACGTAGTCTGTACATCCATAAAACTGATTTGTTGTCTTACCAGTAATCGTTGGTTAACTATTCAACAACAAACTTTATTTGGTGCTTACAAAGAAAAATGCAGTTTGCTGCCATACCTATTTTTTTTGCTACTGCAACAGAACCTTTTCAGTAGATGCAGCAATATTCATTGATTAGTGCTATTTTGTTTTGCTTATCCATGCCTATTAATCTTATTGTCGAAAATAAATCGTTAGTTAGGCCAACCAAAAAAGTACCGCTGATCAAAGAACTTACGAGACTCTTAGAGAGTTAATAGGTTATTTCCGTTGAGACTTTAACATATGAACTTAGTACAGGTTGCCTGATCTTACTCGGTACCATTATCCATTAACACTTAACCATACCATTATCTCTACTACTGCACATACCTCTCAGGTGTTCCATGCTGTTGCACCTTACGCACACACTTACAAATGCACTGCCGTATATATGTATATATTTTAACTCTTTAAATGTTTTCGGAATGGTTTTTGTTTTCGATTGTGAAGCTTTTTAGTCTTCTGTACGGCTGAAATGGCTGAGAAGACTGTTGCAACGAATTTGTCTGTCGCCTTTTCAACTTCAGAACAGTACCAGATAGAGATAAACGGTTTTCACCATTGGATTCAGCAACAAAAAATTTGTTTAAAAAACACTACAAATTAGAACATCGTTGCTTCCTTGAAGCTAATAGGCCTTCTTGAAGTAACTCAATGAAATGATTACAGTTGATCGTAGCATTTAAACACTCCAGTAAAACACGCAACCGTAAAAACAAAAGGATCGTTAACAACACACATTAGATTCATTTAAAATAGTCCCAACACTGTGTTGCATGGATGAATAGGCCTACTCTAGAACCAAATTGTCCGTTAGCGGCTACTTACTAAATTAAAGTGGCAGATAGAAAATTAGGTCTTGACAGCTGACAATTACGCCCAAAATCTAAAACTAGGCCTAAAAGCTAACAAATTTTAACCGGCAATTGTGATGGTTACTGCTTTTCGATAACATAATAGAGAGCGCTGTTGCTTTGCATGATAGAGGTGTGCGTCTAAACATTTCCTAAAGTGGCGGAAGTGTACAGAAATTCGGGGGGCAAGTAGGCAGTCACTGCAGACGTTTGTTTAATTAATTATAGGATGTAACGTTACACAAAAAAAATCATAACTTCTAAGATAAATAATGAGAATCGACTTTAGCAAAGATCGAATCCTTTAAACCTAAGTTACTCCAATTAGATGAATATAGTAATCTACATCATTAATAGCTTTACACCAAATATTTGGTTATGCAAGAGAACTATGAAGTTAAAGTTTGCGGCAGTCAAATGTAGGTTCGTTGTGGCAGTCTTAATTTTGAATAACCACAACAAAACGTGATGGTAGTTCCAACGAAAACTGTACCTAATGGCGATGAACTTCAAAATTGTGTTATGATAACCAAAAATTTGGATGTAGAACATTGTTTGTTATAGACATTCTGAACAAAAATAAATGATTGTTGCTCACGTGAAGATATTTTTGAAATTTTTAAAGAACTAATGAAGTAAAGCTGCAGCCAGGCAGTAATAAGAGGGCGGTAAAGAGGACAATTTGCCTTGGATCTCACCAGGCAGGGAGCCTCACCACGCCCGGTTAAAAAAAAATTAAGCCTAACTTTTCGAGGTTGCCGAATTTTAAAATGACTATTAACGCTCAATGATTTGTATTGAAATCTTGCTGTTAAAAAAACATTAAAAATAATTAAATAAAAAGTGCAGCTATAGTGAAGCATGAATGCCTTTATCAGAAACCAAGCCATGTACAGTTTAAACAAGCCTCAAAACAGTGCAGCACAGTGTGTCGGGGAGATCAAAATTTGTACACGGGTCTGTCAGGGAGCGCCGCTTAAAATTTTGTCCTGGTATGTCGGAAGGGGCTCAGTTACCTTACTATGGTACAGGCTGTGGCAACAAAGATTGGTTACATTGATATAAAATTTATTTCCCAAACAAACAACAGCATTTTTTTGTAACAATAATTCTTGTGTATTTTCTGGGTGGTAGCTTTCCTAATCGAATTGCTTCTTTTACCATTATCCATTAACTACACAGAATACCAAACCACTGTCATTAGTACTACACCGACCTCGAAATGGTATGCATTTTCGATTGTGAATCTGTCCAAGTTAATAATGGGATGTAACGTTGCAAAGGAACACTCATAGTTTTCAAGAAAACTAATGACATTTAATTGTTTTAATTTAATTAGTATAAAATGTTGTTTTAGTTAGTGCCATCATCACATTTTGCTATAGCCATCCTAATTTCGAAATCCTTATGCCATCACAACAACGTAATGATATAGTACTAACTACAGCCACATATAATGGTGATGAACTTCAAAGTTATTTTGTTGTAACCAAACATTTGATTTAATCACCATGTTATTGTAGGCATTCCGAACAATAGTAAATAGTTGTTGTGATCAACTACAAGAATGTGATCTACTTGAGCATAGTCATTAAAGGCCAGACACAGAGCAGTTACACATCACAGCGGCTGCTGGCTGATACCCAAGGTTCTACTGGGTTACGTGTTCATTTTCATATCGGCAGATACGGAATTTGTGAACATGGGAGTTTAGGGCAAGTAACATTCTTCATCAACCCATGTGGTTATTCGAACTATAACGTACCTATGTAACTCTCTGAATAAATCGGTTTTGAAGAATTTCCATAAGGGTATTACGCAAATTCTTCAAAACAGATTTATTCAGAGAGTTACATAGGTACGTTATAGTTTGAATAACCACATGGGTTGATGAAGAATGTTACTTGCCCTAAACTTCCATGTTTCACAAATTCCGTATCTGCCGATATGAAAATGAACACGTAACCCAGTAGAACCTCGGGTATCAGCCAGCAGCCACTGTGATGTGTAACTGCTCTGTGTCTGGCCTTTAATGACTGTGCTCAAGTAGATCACATTCTTGTAGTTGATCACAATTAATTTCTCCAGGTTACGGCTTTAAATCGTATTTGTTGATGACAAAACACATCTTTCTACCCTCCTCACCCTTGGGGCAACAATGGGCACGAATGCTAGCAATCTTCATACGCAACTTGTTTGCATTGTTAAACTATTTTTGAAGTCAAGGGTTCATCCAGGTGTTGCCCTGGTCTGAATGTTGTTTTGGTGTAATAATTCTGCTTTTATTCACTGTCAACTTCAACAGACTTCAACTGTTGGAGTAATCCGAAATGGCTCAATGCATTACGTTTGAAATGTAAGAGCTTGTTTTGTATTAATTAATTAATGCATGCTTGTTCTATGAACCCTCTAGGATTGCTGTGTTAATTTATTAAAGTTCACCTTGCTTTTAAAGTATCTCACCTGCAGCTAAGAAATTACCACAATTATTAATGCAATACTACATGAGGTAATAATTACATGTTGGACAATTTGTCGATGTTTTTGGAGTGAAATTCCTCCATAGTTATTATGTCTACAAACATAATGGAATGTTTTTTGTAAATGTCACTTCAACACAGAGCATGATGGAATTATCGAAACTTAAACCACGCTGAGAATTTAAATTTCGAAAGACCGTTAGGATTTAGCATTGTGATGATACCAGCATTAAAGCATGACGTCAGGAGCACCTGGCTTAAGATCCTGTCATTTTGACCTAGTCTTTCATGCATACGTAGGTGCCCTTGCCACTGTGAACAGTTTTGCATGTTAATGCCACCATGCTCAAATAAAAGGTAAGCTCGTGGATTTCCCTCATCTCTCGTACTACAGCCAGTAGCTGCGTGAAGCAATGCTCGAGTCAGCTGTGACACAATCACGTCTCATGGGCCCAGTGGTCTAGTAAACTGGACGACTGAAGCCGAGTCGCGTTCATGTTCTCCTGTGCACAAGGCCAGTTGGTGGCAAGAAGATCATTCTTTTTGTGGTTGCTTTGCTTAAATGTCACATGACTACACTATCGTGTGAGGAACCTGACCACCTTCTCAATGTTAGCTTCAGTTTGAACACTTAAAATGTGTTACAGCAAATAACGCTGTGGATCTTTTTGGATTGTTGCTCACTTTAGGATGCAAAATCGCTCTCAACCTAATAAGCAAAACATAGCGTATGGTTCCTCCATGTTCTATGTAATACTCGGGACTTTATGAGAATCTACACGATGGATGTTTGAGCTGTTTATTTATTAACTGTAATTTTGATTGTCACTTGCAATTATTTCTTGCTCTGTCGATTAATTAATGCAAGATTGTTCAGAACTCAGTTGTATGTTCTTCATCCTACATAGCTAAAAGTCAGTAGTGACAACCTATAGTAGTAGCAATCATTTGTTACAGTGTTGTCTGTGACACGGGCGTGTTTAATTAATTAGCGGATTCGTAGCGCTTGTTAGCGTTAGTACAAGATGTGCTTAATAACAAGTTTATTTGATTGTCCATTAATAAAACACAGTTGCGATATATCCAGTATGGTCAGACCGTATTAAATCAAAGGGAAACTGTCTCAACAAAGTTACCACTCAAACACAATAATCATTTAATTCCTTAAATGCTGCTAGCCAATGGGGCTTATCACGGACAGTTTACCTCACAATAGTCAGGCTTTCAGTTAAACAATATTTATTAAATTATACTTGGACAGAATATTAATCGTCATCTGTTATTTAAAAACTCTTAGGTTACAATTAGGCCTCATGTAGTGGGGGCAGCTACTGTATTTTTAATAAATAGGCACGAATTTGAAGCGTTTCCCTGCAACCTGTTTTTTCTTTCTAAGTTCTTCTGTAGTGGGGACTCCCGTTGATCCTTGCGTTGCCGAGTGGCCGAATGTGACACTGCATTGCTGGGTCATTTTCAAAAATAAAATATACGATACTTGAAAATCTGTACAATAATGTAATTTTAAAAAATGGTTGATATTAGGTATATGTCTGTCATTGGCGATACCTTCGTGATGCATAGTTAAAAAAAAGTTCACCAGTGATCTGGCAGTGGCTCGCGCCTCCCCTGCAGTTGCTCCATGCCTCCCAAGGGAGGCTGTCCTCACCGGTTGGGAAATGCTGG
Organism: Lithobius niger; assembly: GCA_023313725.1. Classification (NCBI taxonomy): domain Eukaryota; kingdom Metazoa; phylum Arthropoda; class Chilopoda; order Lithobiomorpha; family Lithobiidae; genus Lithobius; species Lithobius niger. Next base: position 30,141 of record JAHWFP010110316.1, read on the forward strand.
TCTAGCCTATTCGAACGGAGCGTGTGTATGTACGAATTCAGCAGGTTTTTTTGTACTTTAACTTCTTTAAAGAATTTTCTTTAAAGCATTTGACTCTTGATGCTTTAGAATTGTTGACCACCTTCATACGAATTTTGTAGATTTAAGGCAATTGATGACAACCTATAATGCTGTCTACTGTGTATACACTGTTATGTTTTCAAACCGAAAAAAGAATGTTCAATTTAATACAAAGTAGGAAATGTACACCTCACTATCATTGTATCATTGGATGAATTTTTATAGTAGGACCTCTTACAGTTTTTGATTAAACTGTATTTATTGCTTTCCTATTCTTAAGGAGAATAGCTGGTCATCAGGCAGTAAAGTCTAATACTTACCATCCTCTTACAGACATAATTTTACATATAAACCCTTACTGTCAAAGCTTGCCCGTGTTCTGTATTGTGATTTTTAGACCATTTATTTTTAATATTTAACTTTCCGTTTTGTTTATTAAATAATAAAATAATGTTTTCACCTGGATTGTCAGTGCTGTCGTCTTTCAGTGCGTGAAATGTATATTCTGTACGGTAGCAATGAATTTTCCTGTAAACTGTTCTTTTGATGTTGTTATTCTTTTGATGTTGTTAAACTGTTGTTTTGATGTTGTAGAGAAGACTTACATTGTTCAAACCCTTGTAGTAACGTCTAGGAACCTTTAGTTTAGCCACCCACAAAGAGGAACGTATTTAAAACTACCAATGGATCGCAGTTTACTGAATTATTAAGGATTCTATCGAGGAAAAGATTTCTTACCGTAAAAATTTTAGTATTGCTTCACAAAAAATGGCTTGATGAAAACACGAAACCATTAAGCGAGTCACCTAAATTCACCAAAATCCATAAAAGAAACTATTGTATTTTCTTGTTCCACAATTACACCATGCGCCATGGCTGTTTGCTGTGACGTGCATATCACGTGATTGGGCTAGTCCAATTAGATAGCCAAACAGCCATTGTTCTCGTTCGTCATTGGCTACTCATGGTGACGTCACGGCAAACAGCCATTGAGTATGATTTAGAGTGCAGGAAATTCGTGGTAGACATTGTATTTGTGTTGAAATTACTCGTACGAGCACTAACAGTTCGTGAACAGTCGAATTTAACTCTGATGGTTCATGGTTTCCAATTTTTAACTAAGATTCAAGTTACAACTCACTATCACGATATTATTATTTCAAAAACAGTGTTGTAATAAGAAAATACAGGATTAAGCTTCCAAAACTATTAAAGGGGTGAAGTATTTTTCGAAACTATGTTTCTATTTTTCCCGATTCTTCCACAAAAAAAGAAGGCCAGTAGCAGGGCTGGGTCCGACATGATGTGGGTGGTACAGCTACACCACCTTCTGGCTCCCAAAAAAATTTCTTTTAGAGATTTACACTATTGCTGATCTAAATCAATTTGAAAAAAAAAAGGAAATGAAAGTGTAATGTAGAATGTGTGACTGTTACGGTACAGTAACCCTGCCCCACCTAGGCAACGAAATTCGTGTAGCATATGTAACATATGAATACTGCATAAAATATTAAATTAGCGGTTAATGCCTTTAAATTTTTTGTCTGTTTAATTTATATTTTCTTTATGACAGTTTTTACAGATTTCTTCAATACATGTTTTGGGAGCGGAAAGAGAAATTACTATAACAATGATGACAGCAATAAAGATGCTCTACTAGTCGACAATCTGTCCAAGAAGTTCAGAAAAACCAACGTGGTTAACCACATAACGTTTGGAGTTCGTCGTGATGACTGCTTTGGCTTGTTGGGTGTGAATGGCGCTGGGAAAACAACTACATTTCGAATGCTGACAGGATCTTTACGTTTGGGTGGAGGAAATGCCTATTTGCATGAAACAGATTTGAAATGGAATCCGTACGGGGTAAGGATTAGATTATTAGTACTAACGCTGATATTTGAATTACTGAATGCGGGGTGTGTAACCGAAAAAGATCACTACAGTTTTAGTAATTTTCTAATTTTTGTCTGGCAATTACTCTGGATTGTCCGGATTGTGTGATAACTAACTTTAGGCGTTTTTGCACATACGTAGGTCCTTGAGTTCCAGAAACTTGTAATGAAATTTGCAAAATCGTTCACATGTGCTTAAGAATTAATAATTTCATGTCTTTTGAGAATAAATGTAGTCGACAGTTAGTACCACCAGTTGACGGTATTTTCGTAGTTAGTATTAATAAGTGACCTTGCGGCAAAAAAAAAAAACATCCGTTCTGATTGGTATTCGAACTGAGGGCCTTCGTATACAATACGGTGGCTCTACAGATTGTCCTTAAAGGTATACATAAAGAGGGAAAACGACTTATTTCTTGGGTGCAACATTTGAAATTGTACAAACCAGCATCTCCGTTCTAACAACATAATGATCCTTACAGCGTTCGATAAGAAGTTCAAGAAAGTGATTGCTGCCTTTTGTGGAATGGGAGGACAGGCTGCAATTGGCAAAGCATCGAGCACAAGCATTCCACGTTTGTAAACTGTTGCAAGCTTTTGGGTGCGAAACCAGATTTACAGTCTGTTCCACATTATTTTTTCAGAAAACTAACTGTATGACGACACGTTTTTTCCCACTAGCGTGCAAAAACATGTAAATATCCCACTCGTAGACTCTAACAGTAGAGTCTGCAGTTGTGATATCCACATGCTTTTGCACTCGTAGTACAAGGAAACGTGTCATCATACAGTTTGTTTTCTGCAAGCATAATGTGGAACAGACCATATAAACAACCTGTTTGGCTCCAAAATAGCATTCGTGCAGAAGGCGGCATTAAAAACAATCTGCACGTCAGTTGGCTAGCTTAAGGGACAATTCCGTTTGTTCAACAGGCAGGAGTTTTGTAATAATTCTTAGTAAAGTTGTCATTAATTGCCCAAATTAAAAAACCATCATTTACTACAAGCTCAGTGTTGGACCAATGAATTTATAAAATTGATGGGTTTTGTATATTGGCCAAATTAGTAGCATGGATGCCACGAAGCGAGTTTTTTTTTCATCCTTGTGTAGAGCATCAGATCACCACTGGCAATGGCGTGAAATTCACTGAATTCCTTTTGCTTCGCTTATAACTTTGCTTCATTCCAAATCATATGAGAAAAACAGTTATAATCCTTCATTGACAAGTTGATTGCCATAATTTTTTTACAGTAGCTACCAAAGATATTAAGAGTGCAGTTAAATCGGCTACATAGAAAAGTGAAGGGTTACACTAAAAGACATGTCACTTAAATAGAGCCGGTTATGAGATGTAATGGTTAATGTATTTTGAGACCACTTCTTTTATTGTTATGAATTTATTTTTTCGATAGTTACCAATTTCTGTTTTCAGTACTTATCTCAAGTTGGCTACTGTCCTCAGTTCCATACGCTCATGGACCAGCTGACATGCAGAGAGATGCTGTTTGTGATGGCTCATTTAAGAGGAATTAACAGAAAAGTAGGCTTTATTATTGATGCATATATCCAACAATTTGGGTTGAGAGAATATGCTGACAAGACTACCGCCAATTTCAGGTTGGCAGTAGTTGCTTACTGAAAACAAATGACTTACTAGGTGAAAACAAACCAGGCAATTGGTTTTTTTTTTCAGTTTAGGCACAAAGCGCAAGTTAAGTGCTGCCCTTGCTTTCCTCGGCTCACCAAGCCTAGTGATGCTAGACGAACCTACGACTGGAGTTGACCCAGCTTCACGGCGAAGGATGTGGGAAGTGGTAACTGCTAGCAGATCAAAGGGAATATCGGTGATACTCACATCCCACAGGTAACATTGCATCTTTCCGCTTCCTGTATCCATGGTGGATTGTTATAACCATAGCGATAAAACCCCTTTTCTTTATTGTTGCAAAAGAACATGTGTTGCAGGCATGTAAGCGGAGGGATGATGTAATGAGGAGTTCCTTATCCTTGTAACATATAAACGAATTTAAATCTGGATGCGCTTGGAGAGTTGTCATGAAGCCGTTGCCCGCGAGGGTTTGGCTGACCTCAATGAGTCCGTTTATCACGTTGCCAACTTTTTTTGTTTGCTAGTAGTTCTCTCAAAATGATCCTATCTATATTCGAAATCCGGTGTGCGTTTATTGCAACTGACTATGATCAGAATTTTTTGAAACACTTAGTTGTAAATAAAATTAAACAAAAAATCGAATAAAAGCTAAAGTTAGTAAAGTGAAGTAAAAGGCAAAAAATATGTTTTAGACTGTTACTGTTCCGCATTGCGCACCTGCACCGTGTAGAGGCATAACTTCACACTCCTTATGTCTTGGTGATTTATGCCATGACATGAAAAAAAAAACTGACATTTAATGGTGGTGGTATAATGCATGATATTAATTTCTTGAAGGCAGTATGTGGGCTGCTAAATTGCTTTATCTAACCCCGTCACTTATGGTTAGATTAGTATCTGAATTTTTGGCAATAATAGACTCATTGTACTACTAAACTTTTCCATAATAAAAAGCAGGGTTTCTGCCCCGCAAATGTTTTTTGAGATCTCCTGCAGTAAGAGAAACCATCAGAAATCAACACTGTTGTTATAACAGTATGTCAAAATAAAGCATTGCTTAAGATATAAGAACTCAGATTTGCCTTAATAGCAAGGTAGCTGGAATAAACCATGGAAAGTTATGTAACTGTAGAGCAGGGTTTAACATTGAGATGGTAGCCCACAATAGAGGTTCCTGTGTAGGAGATTCCAGCAATCAGCCAGAGACGCTGGTAGGTTTAAAATTAAATAAACTTAACCTTTATTAGGCATTACGTACCTGTGGATAGTAGTATTTGGTTGTCATCCTCTTCTCATGTCATAATGTCTGGAAGGTTTTTTTACCTTTTGTCAGTTAATCCAAGTTAAAGAGTCTGGTTTAAAATTTGGTCGGTTTAGTCCAGTTTTTATGTTTGGGTCATCATAATCCTTCATTCCAGGTGTATTTTGAAACCAAATTATCTCTTAAGTTTGCATTAAACCTCAGATATACTATAACACCATTTTTTGGTTTTTCTCTGCTCTCAGGTATTTTATTTAATCTAAACCAAGGTTCAAGCTCAGTTCAGCATTCAATCAGCCTTTCCCGAACACCGCTATTGGTGTCTGGGCCCCGACTTTACATCCGCAGGCAAAACCACCGTTTCACAAAGTGAAAATCTGACGCCTTTTCTTCCAAGCCCCTTCTACACTGGATCCCGAAATTGTGGCCAGGGTTCTGGGCTTTTACTTAATTTTTCTGTCACCATAATATTTTTGGCACAGTCTTCTTTTCCCTATCCACTCCTCCTTCTTTCTCTCTACTCGTAATAGTATGTCAGAGCTCGCAGCATCAAAATGTGATTCTTGAGCACGAGCTTGCACCGACCCTTTCCACACCGAAACACGGCCCTGTGAGAAAGGGTCGAAGCTCAGACCCGGGAAAGGCCTTCGGCTTTTTTCCCCCAAGGTGGAAGGAGCTTTTGTGGCTATGAAAATCCAACTTTTGTATAACGCTCTAATTGTATGGATGGTAGTTTTACGTCAACAGTATTTCAATTGGTGCAATTAAGTGGAAGGTATATAGAGCATTCGTGGCAAAACAATTAAATCAAGGGCACTCTGGGTGTTCAGCACAACTGGCATTTGCTTTACATTGCCTCGACTCACTACCGTGCTCCTGCTACCTCTACCTTTACCATGGTCACTTCAGGCTAATAATCCAATTGATTGCCATATTCCCAGCATATAGAACAGCAAGGCACAAAACAGCTTGTTTAGTATTCCGTCATCCTGATGTTTGGAGATATGGCCGCCTTCAAGTGACAGGTAGCAGTGACGAACCTTCTGTTAGTAATACTGAGAGTAGGCCGACCATTCTGAGCCAGGATGGTGCTAGAATTTAAAGGTCGTAATTTTGGGAGAAAGATCCTATGTTGCAGGGAGATTTACACGGATTCGTGCTTTTCGATTAATTATAGGTATTGCTTAGCGACGAATAAAGGTTATGTCACAACTAAAGTATTACACGAATTTACTTGTTCTGATTTAAATTAATACCGCTTATAAAATTTGCTGAAATTACCGACACAGAGCGTTACTAGAGTATAACTAAACCACTGTTAATAGTGTGGTTGAGAAATTACATAGACGACACTTTTAATTTGTGCATATAAATTTTCTACTTGTAACATGAAGCACACCCGTAATTACCAGGATGAGTAGGGCTGAAAAATTAGGAGTGCCCTGGCACTGAAAGGGGAGGGGGGGGAGGGGGACTTGCTACTGACTGACGTGAATGCAGATATGGATTTTAAAAGAAACTAATTTTTAGCAGCTGCTGGTAATGAAAGAGGCTATGAAAATATTTATCTCACCGTATTTGCTTGTAATACTAAACCACACAACTTTGCTGACAGTAATAAGAACCATGTTTGCTTTTTTTTTAATCCGTAGTTTACACGTTTACTGTAGGCTATTTTATTTTAAAACTAACGTTTAAAATAATAATAATAAAAAAATTAATTAGTAGGGCAATCGTTGTAGTGTCAATTAATTAAAGGTAAGAAGGTAAGCTCACCCTGAAAAACTTTTCATATTTTAGATCTGTAGTTATTCATTGCACCCTAGATTTGAGAGGTGGGGGGGGGGGGGGGT
>JAHWFP010110317.1:0-15625 GCA_023313725.1 Lithobius niger
CACGCAAGAAAAAACAAGTAAATGAAAGTGTTGGCAACATTTACATACGTTTGAACTAATGTCGCAAAACTGAGTCATGCAGGAAAGCCAGCAGAGATGTACGTCCCTTTAAATAAATAAAACCTAAACACAAGTTAAAAGATTAATGAATCAAACACCTCGTGAGATTACAAGATACACCAATCTGAGAAAGAATAAAAGAAAACTGCCCCGAGTGGGACTCGAACGCAGGACTTCTCACTTACACGGAGAGCACTCTTCCCACTGTGCTACCTGGAAGGATCCTAAGTCGGCGCCCAGCCGTGCTGAAGAGCTATTCAAATTATCTCAATGGTAACCTAAATCACAAGCATGTTGCGTTCCCGTCTTGTGTACGTTTGTGATTCACAAATATACATAAGGAGGGAAAACAACAATGCTTGCGATTAATTCTTTTTTTATTGCTCGCATTATTTCTAGTATGAAGGAAGGCAAGAAGCAAGTTGCTTTGACACCTTGTGTATGTTTGTGGCCTTTACGTCACCACTGAGAAAGATTGAACAGCCACTAAGCTCGGCTGGAGTCTGAAGCCATGATCCGCCCCAGTAGAACAGTGGTTGGAACACAAGGTTTGTAAGAGGAAAGTCCTAGGTTCAACTGCCAGCCGGGGTAGTAGTATTTTTTTCCTCAAATTAGTTTATCTTGTATTCTTAAAGGGCAACCATTTTGGCATGCATGTTTTACTTTTGAACCACTTACACAATAACTAAACACAAGAATTGCGGTAAGAATACGTTAATTACGTCCGATAAGACAATTAATTATTGCATCACCAAAACACCAAAAGTCCTTCCGAGCGTCGCTGGTGTTCTCTGTTTATTTAATGTAAAATAAAGCTCGAAAAATGGTCAATAAAGCAAACAGTCTTCTTAAAATTCCTTTTAAAGGGCAATTACAACCATTTTGACATGCATGCTTTACTTTTGGATCATTTACACAATAACTAAACACAAGAATAATTGTGGTAAGAATACGTTACGTACGTCCGATACGACAATTTAATTATTGCATCACCAAAACACGACACGGAGACCGCCATTGTTTTGCTGGAACGCGCAGAAATTAATGCCGACAGATGTCACTTTTCAATTTCGACACGTAGCCGATTGAGATTGCTCTATTGGCTGTGAGAGCTCAAGCGTCCGACGGCCTTAGCCCGGCCACTACACTGTCGGCCAGCTAAGGCCGTCAGACGCTCGGGCTCTCACAGCCAATAGAGCTATCTCAATCCGCTGCGAGTCGAAATCGAAGAGTGACATCAGTCGGCATTAATTTCTGCGCGTTCCAGCAAAACAATGACGGTCTCCATGTCGTGTTTTTGGGATGCAATAATTAAATTGTTGTATCGGACGTATACGGAACATATAATTCTTACCACAATTCTTGTGTTTAGTTATTGTGTAAATGATCCAAAAGTAAAGCATGCATGTCAAAATGGTTGTAATTGCCCTTTAAAAGGAATTTTAAGAAGACTGTTTGCTTTAGTGACCATTTTTCGAGCTTTATGTTACATTTAATAAACAGAGAACATCAGCGACGCTCGGAAGGAGTTGGAATCTTACTTATATCCAGACCAAGCTGCACCACGGTTTCTCGACGTGTTAATACAACGAATATTACAAAGTAAGACGGAAAGTGCACAAATATACATAGAAACTCTACGTTTTGGCTCATCTTAGTGCCATTGTCAAGAGTAGCAAGTAACTTGAAAACAAATTACAAAAAAACACGAGAAAGCCATGAGTCAATTCCCACGTAAAATTATGTCCATCTTAGCAAGGCAGACCTCGCTATCGTTTGCTCCACATTATGTTTTCAGAAAACTGACTGGCTGACGACTCGTTTCCTTGCACTGAAAGTGCAAAAACATGTGGATATCACACGTGTAGACTCAACTATGTTACTGTTAGAGTTTACGAATGGGATGTATACGGATTTTTTGCCCTCGTAGTGGAAGAAAACGTGACGTCATACACTCAGTTTTCTGAAAATATAATGTGGAACAAAGTATAGAACGTGTTAAAAACTGACAGATTCGTAAAAACAAAATAAAAAAAACTTAAAACTAGAGGGGACTTCGTGTGGTACTGAAGTGTACTCTAGTTTTAAGTTTTTTTTTCATATTTTATGTACGGTTGTGTCCGTTTTTAACACATTCTAGCAAGTTCTGCCTTGTTAAGCTGGACATTTTACTTGCAAATTGACTTCTCGTGTGTTTTTTTTTTTTTTTTGTAATTTGTTTTCACTTGCTTCTCTTGATAATGGCTCTGAGGTGGGCCGAAACGTCGATTTTTTGTGTATATTTGTACACTTTCCGGTTTTGACTTCGTATAACATTTTACAAGAACTTTTTAAGTTAAATACAACGAATGTCAAGACCTATTTCCGCAGTCGTTTTTCTGTTGCCCGTAAATTGGCCGAGCGAGCGAGGTCGAATTCTCGGCTGAATTTTGCTTTTCTATGTCTGTTTGTCTGCGTGTGTGTGTTTATCTGTTTGGGACACGATAACGCTCGCAACTTTTATCTGATTTGGTTGAAATTTCACGACAAGGGATCGCTGGTGCGAGCAATTTAACAGTTTTCGAAGATGAAATTTTGATCTCAAAAATTTTCGGAGACATTGGGTTTTTTCTTGGCTGGGCAGATTTTTAGTAGCATTGGAAAAGGCGCCTGATCTGTAAGGCTAGTGGCCCCGAGCACTACATGAACAACACAAAGCAATTTACGTTACTATACCACAGTGAAGTTCTACTGGGTTGTGTAGAGCATGGGGCAAGGTGGCCTGATGGTTAGCATGACCGTCTCCTGTGCCAGAGATCCCGGGTTCGAATCCGGCCTCAACCACCCTTGGCATTTTCGGGCAGAGAAGGGCCCTGTGATGTCTCGTGCTCATGCCGATTGTGGCATGTAAAAGAACCTAGGATTTCCGATAGGATTTACCTAGCAAAATTTACCCTCTCTCCTTCTGGCGCCATGGCTAACGCTGGGTGCGCGTGTAAAAGCTACAGCGTGTGTAGAGTGGAGTAAATCATACAAACGTTAAAAAATAAAAACAAATATTGCTGCCAATTTCACACGTTTTGAAACAACGCAGTTGCTTCTTTTATCACATCTCTGCAGCAAATCTCGCGCACGACGGCCACGTCGTGTGCAAACATGGCAACGATTACGTCAAAATCGCGTCATATTCGACGTTCGTGTTTGACGAGCAATTCACCCCAGGTGCATTCGTAAAGATCGGTGTTGGAATCGTTCGCTTGCTACGGTGTTTGCTTGATTCATGTTCAGAAGTGTACGATGGAAAGGAGCTTGTAGAAAATAAACTGCTGTATTATGGCATTTCTCGTTCGGCCGAGTAATCGTCGTCTTCAGGACTCAATTATATGCATAGTTAAATAAATACGGATGAAAAACCTTTTTCCTTTGCCGTTTCTCTGTTACCACATTTATGTATTTTCAGATAAGACCATTTAGCTTTCCGTCTCGCAATTGTTAAAAGAGGCGTTTTGCTAGTAGAAATACTAAAGTTGTAAAGTATAAAATTAAGCGGATGAGTAAAAGCCTTGTCAATCCTCGTATACTGGTCATAGTTTGCGACATTCCCCACATTTTGAACTTAGGAATTCATTCAGCTGTTCACTGTTTCTCACGGCACTAATACTATAGGCTACATTAATTCCAAATTACATCCCTGTGTTCAGTTAGAACTACAGTGACTTATGGTATACATCCATACTTAAACTATAAACGACACATATACCTTATTTCATTACGATTCTCCATCATGAATCGAAGCATGTTTGAAACGTTTTTAAAAGTTCTCGACATTATACAGATGCAGAGATTATGAAAGCATCTATTTTGCTTCGCCGGTGTTCGTAAAGCGTTTTTGCATAGATTCGAATATAGAAGAGAAGGGGGGGGGGAGGTTGAGGGTTTGTGGTACGTCGATAGCTGGGCCATACAGAAGGGATTGACTGATTGACACCGGAATCACTTTCAGCCGCTATTATCGATACCGATGTCGAATCGGCTTAAAAAATACATGTCGATACCGATACGCGTTTTGGTCTACTGCAGACGGGCAAATGTCGTAAACACTCGGTATATTATAACGACTTCAGAACCAAATGCGATACAGAAATGCAGTTTACAGCATTTTAAAGAAGAATCGAGCAGCATCGTTTCGGCTAGTTTACATATAATTGTAGAATTGTGGTGCGTAATTTTAAAATAAATATTATAACCCCTAAATCTAGCAAAAACAACCACATGCAGTTTACATAAAAGGCACTTCTAAACTTATAACGATCGAGTAAAACACTTTCTTTAATAGTCAGCGTACCAAACGCAGTAACGAAGATTTGTCGTAATCAGATGGGCAGTATATGGCAAGCATATTTAAAAATAAGGAATTAGCGATATCAGCAATGATTTAGAGATATCTCTAAACGATTTGGAGATCTTTGTATATCTTCAAATGATTAGAGATATCTCTAAATGTATCCAGTTTAATGATATCTTCAATGATTTAGAGATATCGTTAAATGGTGTATATTAGATATTGCCAAATGTTTAGAGATTCCTATAAATCATTTAGAGATATCACTAAATGATTGCAGGTATCTCCAAGCATTTAGAGACAGCGCTAAATATTTTGAGATGCCACTAAATGATTTAGATTTAGAGATATCGATAAATCATCTAGAGATGTCTCTAAATCATTGTTGACGTGGTTATTCCTTATTTTTTTAAATAGAATGGCTTGCCTTAGTTTTAGAAAAATGTAAGGTTACATACGGTATCCGTACAGAGCAGTGACACGACGTAGTATTATTGTATAAAACTCTATGCTGGAGCCTTAATGGGTTAGCTGCAAGGGGCACTGCAGAGAGAAACAGAAGGGCGTCATACTGAAGCCGATGCTGTGAAGACTGATTTCTTAGACCTAATTCGTGCGATTTTTGTTGTTGGAGAAAACAACGTTATTTTAAGCCTAAGAAAGCCTCTCTTCCGTTGTTTTTTCCTCCATTTTTATGTAGCGCACCTTGTAGTTATGCCCTCCAAAACCCATACTGGTGCCAAACTGGTGCCAATATGGCGGCAAATGTCACTGCTCTGTAGAATTGGCTAGAATTGGCTAAAATTACATCTGTTAAGTCCCACGTTGTTAGGCATGACACTTAACGCTGCTGTTAATCCTGCATTCTGCAGAGATTAAACAAAAACCAGGCGGCATTGTAGTGTTTGCCAGGACGTTTCGTGAGCCAAACGACCAACTCGACAACCAGGAAAGCAGGTTGGCCTGACCCTCCTTTTCAAACTTCCTACTCCATCCAAAACCTGATCCCAAACTTTACGGTTGACGGTCCCTTGTTTATTTTAGACGAAAGAAGGGCGGTCGGTCAACAAAAGGGGCGTCAACACAATGGTTTTACACGAGAACAGGCCCTAACATGGAGTGCAACATCAAGTGGGTGACAATAAGGGCGGTCGATGAACGGGGTTATAGTACCTCATGTTGGTAAACGTCAGAAAAAAATTTGATGCATGAATTGATGGCCTCAATAGTAGTCTGTCTTCTCCCCTCCAAACCCCTCCGTCTGACTGCATAGGAAGTGGGTGGACGGGAGGTGGGGGGGGGGGGGAAGGCCCTCCTTCTCACAGTACAAACATTATCGATGTTTTTCGAGTAAACCGGATCAAAATTTCAAAATTATTGTGTGTCCGAGCGAAACAAACATAAAGACTGACCTATATATTTCGTCCACTCAACTTTACGATCAGTGCTTCAATCCTCAGCTAACCGACATTAAAAATCTTCAAAAAACTAAATAACTTTGACAAAAACAACTAATTTTTTATAAACAAAATAAGTAGTTGGTCACAGCAAAACATACAAAAAAAGGAAGGACGAAAACAAGCCAAACAGCGAAAATCGTGCACTAGAAAAAAACGTCATACAGTAAGCCACCTTTATGCACTTACGTTTTGTCCGATCTTTTGTGACCCGTACTCGAACTGGCGACCCAATCCGTCCCTAAATTACTGACAGGTGGATTACTACTAAATTATTCATAGTGTATGATTTTGACCATCTGGCTTGTTTTCCTTTGCCCTCACATACTTTACAGTGATTTGTGTATCTATCTATATACTTATTTGCCTTAAAGAAGGGATTTGGATTTGTATTTTATTATAGGGGCCCTGACCCGTAGCCACATACCCCACCTAAGTTTATAACAACAATAATCAAACGCACCGTAGAACTACAACGTAGAAGGGGAACAAGACGCTAACATGTAGAAGCCAAACAATACTTACAATACTTATTTCTGTTACAAGAATAAAATGACGACGCTGCTAACAATGTAGAAGCCTAACAATTAGGAAATTAAAAGCTTCAAAAATGCTGGCTGTTAGAGCCGAGAATTGAGTAATTTCAAAGTTGGTTGAGTAACAATCACAGTCTGCGCGATCGTTGTTCCGGGCTTATCACGTTGGTATCAAGACGGTAAGACAGGCAACGCAGCTTCACTGAGAAATAGTGTTGTTTACTTTTTTACGGCCAAATACCCCGGGACCCCGGGGGAGGGGGGTGACAAATAAGTTCCGGGAGGACGGGGCAGGGCTGCGGGGCCGGGGGAACAGGGTGGGGGGGGGTCGTCGGGGGGCCTTTTTATGCCATGCTGCCCAGTATAGTATTTTGCTGGTGCATGCGCAGATGATCTGCGTGGATCAAGACGGAGTAACAGTCAAATACCCACAAAATACTGCCGATGCCCGGGGAAGGAGCGCAAACTACAACACAAGGTGGGAGTGGAGGGGTTGTGGGGAAACAAGATACCGTTTTTAATTCATGCTGCCTAGCATAGTATGTCGCTCGCCCATGCGTAGATGATCTGCGCGGGTACAGCTAGTATTTCTTTAAAAGACAGAAAACTTGCCACTTGTTTGCCGCCGGAAAAAAATTCAGGGCGGCTAATATATTCCAAACTCTGCTTTAAGCCAGAAAGTCTTTTGTCCGAAGACAGCCGAACGGCCCTCCATCAATGGTCTAAGAGCCTGCCAAAAAGAAAAGAACTAAGAGAAGAACAAGGGATTTCTGTTGCCATGTTAATGTTCCGCATTCTGGACAACTAGCACTCGATATTAGTTAGCACTTCGTGAATCCATAACTACAATTGGCCTGAAACGTCAACATTAGAAGAAATCTGGTCAGGTGCAGCGCTATCTAATTTTGAATCGTGGGCCGAGTGCTGATGGCGTTTCTGAAGACATGCTAACTAGACGACTGGCTAAGAGTTGACAATATAAGCAACACACGGGCAAAACTTAATTTATTTTGTTCTACCATTTTTACCGCTTGATGTGGACAATTTGTCCGTGATGAATTTATCTATCAAGAAGACATCAAAAATTAAGTTTTGCTCTCATTTTCTCGAATCGTCTGGGATGGATAAAGAAGGAAAAATGGGACACGTTACGCTGCAAAGGACTAGCCTATAGCTTCTAGGTGGCCGGTACTTATTGTGCATTCTAAAGTGAAGGCATGCTACACTGCCTTCCACATCCTTCGACTGAGGAGTTCCCGTCTTCGCTAGGAAGTATAGTGGCTGTTTTGAGATGGTTTATTGGAAATCATGTTCTATTTTGGTAAAACATCAACGACGCATGACCTTACGGGAGGCTATATTCTTAAAGCCCCAAGTCACGCCCAGTTCAATGTGTGTAGCTTCGACTTTCTTTGGAATAATATCTTTACTACATTAATCAAATATTAGACTAACATCTTACGGACGGCAATTTGGAAGTTCATACGACTGTATTCATCGTTCATACGACTGTATTCAGCAGTATTCCTCTAACCAACCCTAAAGTCTCAACGACAGCAGAATTGCAATATACGTTAAGTCCAGGGTTCCCAGCAACCTGGAGAACCTGGAGAACCTGGGGAAAACCTGAAAAACTCAGCAAATTTAAACTGCATTTGAAACTCAGGGAAAACTCAGGGAATTCTCCGACTTACAAACCCTGGAAACCACAAAACCTGGAAAACTCAGGAAAAAAAACAAGCTACAATTTTAGGCCTATAGGTCTATAATTTTAGGTATACATATTCTGTTAAGACATTATGGTAAATCAAAATGTACCCTTGTACTTCTGTGTTAACATTTAAAAGTTTATTAAACCGGGCTACTTTTTGCACTAAGTAAAAACAAGTAAAACTAGTAAAACGAGTGGAAAAATGTCCTTCCTGTTATTTTGGTAAATAACCTGGAAATTAACCTGAATTAATATGAAAAACCTGTAAAACTCGGGGAAATAAATTATTGCAGTATTTTGGTGGAAACCCTGAAGTCGTATTTATTTAACAGCGTTACAGCAATAAGAATAACACGGTACATAAAATCGCAAGAAATTATTATTTTAAACAATCTGAAAAATTACCTGAAACGTTAGAAGCAACCTTAGTTAAGAAGAACAGGCGCCCTGTTCTATAGCTCTCCCCCCCCCCAACCCAGTTCCCTACAAGTTATTACTGGCTTACAGTCCGGTAGGCCCCAAAACAAATTGCCATCCTTGTGCGGTGTGCAGGACAGGGATTGGGGTGGGGGTTGTTTGGTGAAAGTGGTGCTAGGGGAGAGTTGGTCGGGGGAAAAATGGTGTGGGGAGGGAGTAGGGGGAGCATTCCTGTCTCTTCCTTTTTCCCCCCAGCTCGTTAACCCCTATTATTATCGGTTGGTGTGGAGCAGTTGTGTGACCTGACTTGGCTGCTGTTCATAGAAGGACCTCCTTCCAAACTTCAATGGACGACCTTCGGGAACGAAATCTGTAAGCAAGCTTTTAAACAGTATACCGAGATGAGCAGCGTACAGTCACGAACTAAAATTGTAAACGTTTATGGCCGAACGGAAATATTCAGTCATTCGGGTGTACGTTATTACGTTTTGTATCTATTTGTATCGTGCTCGAAACATTTGTTTATATTGCAAAATTCCTGCAAGTCGTTGCAGGGATGTCACTTAAAACTTTTTTTCGCACTCCTGACAGCAAACGATGAACCACACATGTTCGCGAATTTGACACAATATTTTAAATTTTCGACAGAATTGTTCCCCATCTTGGTCACAATAAAACAACGGCTATACACAATTTAAAAGGCCGTGTATGATGCCACACGGTTTAACGATCCGCCATCTTCAAAACGGCAGAGATCGTTTTCTGTTTTCTGATCGTTAAAACATCTGGCGTCATACACGACATTTTAAATTGTGTATAGCCGTTGTTTTATTGTGACCAAGCTGGGGAATAATACTATCGAAAATTAAAAATACTGAGTCAAATTTATGAACTTGTGGTTCATCCTTTGCTGTTTGAAGCTAAAAAAAAAAAAATATGTTAGGGGACGCTTGAGGTTTAGTAGGATGGGACAGGACCGGACTGGCTCATTTCTCATGACCGGGCTCATAACATTTTGGCCCACCAAATTAACATCTTAGCCCACCAAATTAATATTTTGGCCCACCAACTTAACGTTTTGGCCCACCAAATTAACATCTTAGCCCACCAAATTAACATCTTAGCCCACCAAATTAACGTCTTAGTCCACCAAATTAATATTTTGGCCCACCAAATTAAAAAAATTGGCCCACCGAATTAGTTTTTCTATAAATTTACAGGCACCCCCCCCCCCCCACTCCCCCTTTACAGTATTCAGTTGAATCGATCATTACAAAATTAAGCACGTGAGTAATGGACTGAACAAATAAAAAAATGTATATATTATAAAAAGAAGGGGTGCTGGCCCCCGAGCCATCGCCCTCCTACCCCCTACCCAGTCCGGGCCTGGGAGGGGACCATTCCCCTCGGTCTGTTCTTGATACAAGAAGCCACATGCATTTGTTAGTCCACCAAAGATGGCAACGCAATCCTTTACCCACCCGTAACAGTGGATCTCCCTTCACGCAGGCTAATTTATTATTGCGCTTTGGACAGCGCAGTGGCCATTCAATGACCAGTATCGTAACTTGTAGCGTTCTCACGGGATTTGCGTCTTAGTTGGTCCCGCTTTGTCCATCGCAACAGGACAAAAGACCCGTTTAAGCTGATTTAGTCAAAGAGAAACCGGAGGGGGATGGTCGCCTTACTGTGAATTATTGGCGAAAGAGAGCTGAAAATGATCAACACGTAAAAAGCCAGCAAGGCACGCGTATACAGTGGGATGCGACGTTTCGGCATTTTTTATCCCGTTGTCAAGCAAAGAGGAATTTACATTACAGGGCTCCCAGCCAACTTCAATGGAAAAAAAAAATAGGCATTTTTGGTTAAAAAGTGGGAGCTTTATAGGAAAATTAAACAAAAATTCGTGGTTTATAGGAATTATTAGCCTGGATGCGGTGGGAAAGAGTCCCATTGTGTTTTAGGACAACAATATTTTTGGTTGTTTTACAATACAATAAAAAAAAAATCACTTCTGAGTGCACGACACGGTCGGTACATGCTTTACTTGGCAGAAGAGTTAGGCCCTTATACCATATTGTAGTGCAACGGTGGTTTTTTGGATCTAAATAATTAGTGTAGCACGGATACACACCACAAACAGATCAGTATTTCAGTTCGGAACAGAAAAATACAGGAAATATAGGAGCATCTCAGGATTTATAGGAGCTGTATAGGAACTCCATAAAAAAAAATAAGAAAAATGGGAGATACAAGAGGGCTGCGAGCCCTGACATTAGCGTAAGCTAAAAGTCACACAAAATACACATAAATGCTTTCCCATTTCGAAGATCAGAACAAGGCAACCAGCTCAATAAGGCGTCGACTATGTATGTGTGTTGGCCGTGGCGAGAAAAATTTTAACTGAAAATTTGTGAATTATTGGTGTTTTGGCCGTGGCTAGAAAAAATTTTAACTGCAAATTTGTGAATTATTGGTGTGTTGGCCGTGGCGAGAAAAATGTTAACTGAAAATTTGTGAATTATTGGTGTTTTGGCCGTGGCGAGAAAAAATTTTAACTGCAAATTTGTGAATTATTGGTGTGTTGGCCGTGGTGAGAAAAAATTTTAACTGGAAATTTGTGGATTATTGGTGTGATTCGTATAGGTTTTGTTACTCTCTTCAATGTTTGACAAGAAGCAAGGGCTGTTTTTTTTATTTCTCATTTCATGTTTAATATTTTATTTTTGAAATGTTTGGATGAGTTTTTTTTCGTGAAGGAGCACCTGCTTTGATTTTTGCCCTTTTCCCATAATGTCATATTTTCAATATTTTCAATATTCAGGATGGATGTTAGTGGTCACAACCTGCATGCTCGTATGCGATAAAGTTGTGTTATTATTCCGAAAACTGTTTATTATCAGGAGTAAGGTGATTGTGGTTGTGGACTGGGGGGGGGGGGGGGGCGTTGTGTTAAGATGCAGAGGGTTTCCTGGTTATCACGTGCACGCAGATTGTTGTTGGTTGCTGTGAACTGTCGTAAAAATCAATAAAATGCCAACTTTAATGATGGATGGAGAAGTTCACTGTAAAAAAAAAGCTTCACTACGTCCAAAACTGAAACGTAGCATATATAGGTTTTCTGCAGGAATACTGCTGTTGCAAAAAAAAAAAAAATAATAATAATAATACCCACAACGCCGGAATTTGCCGTCACCCCTCCTCCATACGGTCACGTCTCAGGTCCTGGGATCCTGTCTGACCTTTTGGGATCCTGACGCCACTGATAATGCATATATACTTATTATATCCAATGAATTTTAAACGACTTACTTCTCAGATTATCAATTCTGGCGAACCAATTCTGGTTTATTAAGTTACGGTTGATCCAAATTCAATTCTAGACCAATTCAGTAAATTTTCTCTGACCAAGTCCATTCACCACAATTTCAAAGAAAACTTTGGAAAAATTTTACCGGAATCTAGAAGATTTGCGCGAATGGGAGCTGCAATCAGGTGGAACTGGACTGAATTGCTGTAACTGCATGCAGTCCAACAAAACCGAATGACATCAGATTATTAAAACGCATCATATGCATAAAAGAACTTCAAATTAAATCAAATTAAACCAAATATAGGTAATGCCGCTACAATGAGCGATTTGGCAAGTCGCCCTGAACGGAGGACGAGGGACCAAAAAATTTTAAATTTATAATATAATGCACTGACCCCAAACCCTAATATAGAACATATTTTTCATAAACAAACAAAACTGAAAGTTAAACACCGTAGAAACGTTGTAGCCATTTATGAAATTACTTTAAAACTGATTTTAAGAATGGGACAGATAAAAAAGAACATTTTTTACTAAAATCCACCAGATATCCTACCTACAGATTTAATGTCCCACAGGTAATTAACGATTACAGCAAGCAATTCAGGCCATATGTAATCCCAAATTTATTTAATAGATTTTCCATTGACCTACTGAAACTAGGTAGTAGGAATAAAATTAGAAAGAAAATATAAAGATATATTTTTTGAGCAATTAAAAGATGTGGAGTTAAGGAAGTCCATTGGTGTAAATTTGTTACATTGTAATGCTTTTATGCCCCAATGCACGGGTAGCTGCGACGCCTCAATGCATGGGTAGCTGCGACGCCTCAATGCACGGGTAGCTGCGACGCCTCAATGCATGGGTAGCTGCGAGCACTGGGACGTCAGATTCGATTGGCGGCCTGGTCCCAGTGCACATCTCTGGCTTCGTACAGACTCAAGTTCGATCCTGGCGATGGGAAGTGTATATGTACGGGTTTTTCTCCGGTTGTTCCTCCCCCTCCCCACCGTTGCACGAGGGTTTCCTCCGGGTACTCCGGTTTCCTCCCTCATGCGGCAAAAAAACAACTGTAATAATGGTGGTACTTCTTCCCCTTAACATCTGCCGCCGGGGTATTTGGGTGGGTGGATGCCTCGAGCATCGTCTCTATATATTATATTATTATATATTATATTTCAGCTGCCTACCAGTTTAATTATTATTATTATTAATTTTTAATTGTTAGTTGATACTTTATAGTTACCATATTTTTCGTACGTGTTGGGTTTCCGTTTGGTTTTTGACGCGATTTTTTATTTTTTATTTTTGTATTGAGTTTTAACGTATGCTGTAATTATGTCTTCATTGTTTTTTATACGTTCTAGTTGATATTTTTATTAGTTGTAACTGTGTGTATATTATGGATGGGTTGATTGTAAATTTTTGTGTGTGTAGGCTTATACTAAGTTTTGAAATGAACTTAAAACCATTTTTGGCAATAAACTATTATAATATATATTGTATATTTAATTCCAACTTCGCAATTTACTTGCGGCCATTTACCCATCGCTCTCATACTCGAAATAACTTCAGCAGTAGCCAGCAAGGTCATCGGCCCAGGGTCGGGGATCAACTGCATCCATTCAGACCCGAGTGCCCCCGATTCCCGGGCTCGTTGCACGGTAGCGGTGCGCTCGACGCCAAAGATTGTAGACGACTCGATCAATACAAAAACCTTGTTTCCAAGCATCCATCGCTTTAACTGTGTGACATAATGTTAATAATGTAAACATTAGGGGTTGGACGAATATTCGAATATTTGTTCGTTAAGAGCGTATTCGAATATGTTATATTCCATTCGCATATTCGCAAAATAAAAATTCTGTAAAATTTTACTTTTTTTTAAATTCGTTTTTAAGTTTTCCTGTGTGCTTTTCGTGCCACAGCCAGTCCGTACTATGCTTCCTTCTCTTTCCACCTCCCTCTCAACCAATCCAAGTAACATTCCTTGGTGTTTGCGTCGTCACTTGCAAGCTGAGGGAGGGGAGGGTGGTGTGGGTTGACATTACGGAAGCGTACAGCAGTCCTTCCTAAAACATTAAGAACTAAAGAATGGGGAAGTCAACCAGGGCCATGGTAACAAGCTGGTAGATGACGTCAACTTCATTATTATACGTGAACTGCAAGACACCTTGGTGAATTACGTTCATTCCGTACTGCAGTTAGCAATTCTTCATTTTTTGGGGAGGTCACTGTTGTGTTATGTATGCCTTCCAAGTTGCCATGCCTCGAATTGCCCCTAGACTAGAATAGATATAAATAAAACTTGGTATTTTACTAAAAACGGATTTTTTTTTCTTGGGGGGGGGGGGGCAAGGGGATAGGGATGGATCAGGCCGACACATGGAAAAAAATTTTGAACGAATATTCGAATATTTTTTTGGCAAATATTCGAATATGTTTCTTCCCTATTAGTCCGACCCCTAGTAAACATTAAGTACGTCCTGCAGCCATGTCGTTGTAGAATAGATGTTGTGGTCTATTCCCGAATATGCCATTAGTAACGGTTTCGGTCATGTTTAGAAAATGTTACGCAAGCTCCTCGGGTCGGACGTAAGTAAACCACTGTTCGTAAATTTGGCAGGCTAGACTTTAATTTCGGAAGTACCATTCTGGTCACACCTACGATGCAGCATGTCAAAATCAGTTGAATCTTCACCGCCACCGTCCCCATGATTTCTAACTACTGTAGACTAGTCGGTATACAATTTAGTGAGAGGAAGAGCGCTTCGAGAATATTTATCGTCACTTCGGCACAAGTTTCGATGCTAATAATTTTAAGTTCTGAGGTGAGCAATACAGAAGCTCTTCACAAGATGTAAAACAGATGTACCCGAATGAGGATTTTTTTTCCATTTTCCTGCCATTATAAAATTGTCAAACGTAAAAATACAAACAAAAACAGCCGCGACTTGTTTGCTTAACAATTTTGCTTTTTTTTTGCAAATGGGTATAGCAATACAGGAATAATAAAAAAAAGTTTGTAGTTAAATTTAATATTCAAAATAAACCGTAAAGTATATTTGAGGAAACAGCGTACTCAAAACACGATTCCGCATGTGTTGCACGTTGATTGGGTTTTTTTTGGAGGGGAGGGGGGAGGAGGGCGGAATTAGGACTTAACGGCGCGACGAGACTTAGGGCCAACCTTAGTCACAGTGCATTGATCTGTGTTGCCCCTGCACCACACAAATTACAGATATGTTAGACAAACTCTAAATCTAGGTCTTATCTTACTCATTTGTTAGGCCACATTTGATTGGTTTCTTCATGAGCACTTTTTTTTGAAGGGTGTGAGTCTTAGGTTGTGTAGATATTAGAATGGAACGTAGTGTCACATCAAAAAGAGCTAACAAAAAAAAATAATAAACGATTGTAACCGGCTGTGTAATTCAGTTCCTGGCTAATGAATTTAAGCTACTGCTTGTATGTGGATTTTTCGTAGACTTTAGGCGACCCACTTTTTAGCTGTAGGAAGTGTTATGCTGTAGAAGGAAGAGGTTTTATCAGCATACGGGGAAGGGGGGGGAGGGGGAACTGAGGCTTAATGGCGAGTCGACAGCCAAGTCATTAGCACCAACCTCTGTCACACTGCAGTGGCCTAATAGGAATTCTCTGAAACCAGCAAAAATGACAAACTATGTAAATATGCACTGGGTATTTTCAACTTGTGCCAAGCTATTAATGGCTAACGCACCTCCACCCCTCACCCCCCCCCCCCAAAAAAATCTGATGCATGGATATATGCTTAATTATGACGCGAGCGTT
>JAHWFP010110369.1:1824-12455 GCA_023313725.1 Lithobius niger
CCAATGCTGCTTAACTTCGGTTTCCATCTCTGCAACAATGCAGAAAGGCGAGCAACACCCGCAGGCTATTATTTAGGAATGGCACGAGGTTTAGGGCCATATCGGGCTAAAGCTCCTGTTCGTGATAACCAGAGAAAAGCAAACTCTTTGAAAATGCGACTGCTGTGCAACAATGTCAACCGCGCCGTTCCAAAAGATCCAATGTTACGGAAACTAAAGTACTAAATGGATCGTTGTTGGGTGAAGGTGTAATTTTTCAGTTCCTGTGTTTGCCGAAGGAGGACTCTGGATCTTTTTCGCCGAAAGGGCATTTCCTATATTCGACCAAGAATGCTCTGAACGAGTTGGGTTCATCATTATGCGCACTCTACCATCTGGTAGTAGTAGGCTAAGTGTCGAAAGGTTTGTCAAGTAGAGCTGTAGCATTACAGCTACAACGATGTCTCTCAATGTTTTGTTGATATTTCAATGGTTTGGAGAGTGCGGCCATCTTCTGAGAATAGCCCGCACTTTTCTGCAACAATCCAAAAAGCATTGTTAAGACTATTGTTTTTTCCGAGCCATCCACTCGTAAAGGCGGGTTTTCAGGAATGAGATCCCTCTCACGAGAAAAATACTAACTACGTTAAAATTTTAAAAGTTAAAAAAAAAATGTATTTCAGTGACTGAAGACTATACCATTAAAAATTCTTTAATTCAAGCTGGTCGCTAGCAGGAGCAGGGACCGGCAGGGACCATTAAAATCCATTCATTCAGAGTGTAATTCCAGTCTTTGAACCACTTGCTGAAAAACATGAGTCAATTCGAGACGCCCAGACCACAAAATGGGAGAATAATGCTAGGAAGTACTTCATGGACTGTGAGTCACTCGACAGAATAAGTTTGTGGAATAAAAAAAAACAATTCAGAATTTCCATTAAAGGGAAACTGAGAATGCACTATATTCCACCAAAAATCGACGATGGAACAATACCACTGAGTTCTGTTTATCCAAGGCAAAACGAAAGTGAGAAACATTTGCGTCGAGGCATTTCGAAGACTGGTAGCAGTTTTCCATGAATCCAAAACGTAACGGAACGAAGTCTTACGACGCAGAATAACTTCACCAACTGAGGCAATCTCCCATGCCGAGGAAAGGCCGGCAAAGCTCTGAAAGTGCATCGCATTAGGCCTATAAAGAATCATTGAGTGTTTGGAGTAAAATGGAAGATTCTGGAAATGGAAACTTCCAGGCCACATCTGCCCTGTGAGCGTATAAGGAGAACATGGTAGTGAAGATTCACTTGGTAGCAGACACTCGTATCAGCAACATCTCTTCAGCTATTGGAGGGACGGATCTTGGGACATGGTATAATGGCGGTAGAAGGTGAAAACTGACTTGAAACAAGTGATAGATCAAGTCGGATTGTCTTTGGATACGGATGGAAGTTTTATGGTTCAGGATGTTTACAAGATACTCAGTAAGACTGCTCGCCCGACTTTACAAAGATCCTCTTTCTTGATTTGAATGTGATGGGGATGAAATTTAGGCAAGTTAGGGGAACATGACGGTACTTAAAGGCGCCTTTTCACCTTTCCAACTCCTAGATAGCAGCACGGTAGAATCTTGGAGCAATATAAAGAAAATAGCGGTGAATTAAAAATGGAACAACGCTGTTCGCAGCAGCGCCGCGAATTTTATAAATAAGACGAGATCACGTGACCCACATCAGCCTATTGGAGGACGGAGAATCGGGAACGTGGATGCTGTGTTTAGAACAAAGGCAACGCTATCGAAATGGTGCATACGTGCCTTTAGGCTGGGAGAATTGAGGAGAAGGGAAAGTTGGGGGAAAATAAATTCTTAATTATATTTACCAAATATTGCAAGATGAAGAATCATCGGATGCTAGTCGGTCGAATTGGGCGATTGGAATGGGGGGCACAACATAATATTTGCCAAGGGCTTGAGCAGCACAATTGGTTGCCAAGACGATGCATGGTTCTTACATTGATTACATTGGAATAATACAGCAACAGTGACAATTGTGGTTGGTATTGAGACAACTATAACGTCATCCTTGGAGGGAAAGCTGGTTGTTGAGACTCATCTTGGGCACCAGGCAGACTGACGTAATAATGTTGGCCAGAGTTTTAGCAATAATACTTGGACACAAAAATGGGTCACTACAGAATTGTGCATCCATGATATAGCTGATTCTAAGAGCACTACTGAACCACCAGTACCATTTGCATGGATTGGTCACTATTAGGCACTGAAGAAATCCTCTGCATCCGTCAGCAGCTGCGTCTTTATTCCACTTCTGGGTGCACTATCCTGCTGAGTGATTGTAATGCCCATTATTAACAATTTAGCTCATCATCTCTCAGGCGGTCCAAGCACGCCACCGTCGGCATGGGACCCCAGTAATTTGGTCCCCCAATATGCACAATTTACCTACATTAATACTCTATTGTAGAGAATTTGGTCGTTTCATAGACTGGACGCAACGACGATTTTGTGTAGGAGCAACTTATACATTAAAGAAATATACTGAGAAACTTATTTTAAAGCATTTACACATTCCTCCGCTATTCGTTGCCTAGCTGACTCGAGCCCTGCAGCTTATTGCATTCCGTGGGAAATGTAAGTGGTCATGCTTCTACTAAATCTTTCAGGCGGGACCTTGCAGGCTGAGTAGTACGAGCGACATTGTTAAAGTGGCACTGTCTAAGTGGAAGTCTGCAGAATCAGGCAACATCGTAAACCATGGCACCACGGTTGTTTGCCATGACGCGCGTAATCACGTGACTAGGCTAGTCCACTCAGACAGCCAAAGACCTGCTATTCTCGCTCGCCATTGGCTAACTCATTATGACATCACGGCAAACAGCCGTGGTTCGTGGTAAAGCGCTCTCCAGTACCACATTTGCTTGCATCAGCGGAGGTATACGCACAATGCCATTTCTTTTAACGAAACAAACACGGCACGGGCGTCCTTAAGTATTGAGTGAAAATTTGCTATGTTCTCGTGCACCTGGGAGCGAGCTCCAAAGATTAATTATATCACTGCCACTAGATGGCGCCACGATAGATTCGTCCGATTTTCTGTTGGTGATAATACGTCTTTAAGTACAACTACCACTGATTGGGGCCTGATTCACTCAATTGCCACTATCAGTCAGCCGAGGAAGGTAGTCGTCTGTTCCTCAATCTTTTGCCACCTTGACGGGTGTCAGTTAAGCTTGACTGATTTCGTTTTGTACCACGAACTTGGTGGCAGCCTTTTTGATTCTCATATCGCTACTTTAAATGGCGAAACTTCGGTGGTTCCATTTACTCTTTTCAGATTTTTGTATGATATTAGGTTGCTTTAGGGGCCCAGCCGTAATTAATAATCGGAATACACCCAGCTTCAATCACTTAATGACCAAAGGACAGTGTGACGTCATTTCGTAGCACTTGAATCGAACACGCCAACAAGATGGCCGTTGCCGCTAAATCGCCTTTCCATCCAGATCCAACTGTAGAAAGATGACGTAAAACTGATTTTTCATTTTAGCGTTCTCAAAACTTCTTCTAAATCTTACATAAGTTGTATTTGTGCTTGAGGTACTGCAATAATCATGTGTAGATTCTTTCATTTGCGTAGTTCGTCTGTGTCATAATCGAAAGTTATTTTTGAAAAATCGAAATCGAAACTGAACTCTAAATAAATCCAACTACGTTACTTCTGCCTTTGCCGCTAGATGGCTCTGAAAACCCGGTCATAGCGTACGAGACTGACAAATTCGAAATCACTGCAGATTTGAAGATTTGCGTTGATTTGAAGATTTGTAGGGATTTACGTAGATTTGTAGGGATTTGCGCAAATTTGAAGACTTACAGAATTGCAGGTTTCATCAAGATTTATTGATATGCAAACGTTTTTAACGCTTTGAAGGAACAGTGTTAGTGGGTCCACTCCGTTCTGTCACCCTTCCTCGGATGTGGTAAACATTTTATTATTGTTATTATTATGCAGTGATTTGCGTGGTTTTAATGGATTTGCAAGCAGATTTGCAGATTTCCGTGTTGATTTGCAGGATTTAGAGATTTGCAGATTTGCAATGATTTCTAGATTCCACTTGGATTTGCAGATTTCAAGCGGACTAGCATGTTCCGTGTTGATTTGTGTTAATTGGCTATGATTTACACGATTTACAGAGATTTTCAGATTTGCAATGATTTGCAGATTCCACTTGGATTTACAGATTTCAAGAAGATTGCAAGCATATTTGCATGTCCCGTGTTGAATTGTGCTAATTTGCTATGATTTGCAAGATGTACATAGAGCTGCAGATTTGCAATGATTTGCAGATTTCACATAGATTTGCAAATCGGCAATCATTACTAAATTTCAGCCCTTGTCGGACCCTCGGTTCTCCCCCACTTATCCCAAACCCCCTACATTTTTGAAAGTCTACTGGGGCGCCTATGTCCGTAAAAAAAAAATCCGTGGAAGGACTGTAAATTTGGGATTTAAAAATCAAAATGTAAAAGCCTTTAGCGATTCGGTCTCTGTATACTTCAACGGC
Organism: Lithobius niger; assembly: GCA_023313725.1. Lineage (NCBI taxonomy): Eukaryota > Metazoa > Arthropoda > Chilopoda > Lithobiomorpha > Lithobiidae > Lithobius > Lithobius niger. Next base: position 6,382 of record JAHWFP010110369.1, read on the forward strand.
GCGCCATGGTTTGCATAACCAGAATCCTTACGCTTCATCATTTAGTTCTTACTTCCGGTGTCGTCGTAGGTGAGAGATCTTTGCAGTCAGGCGAAACAAGCGCGCGCTCTAAACACAAATGGTGGTTTGTTTCGGGATGCCCCCTAAAGCGTCAAGGATAAAAATTTTAGGGCCAATCCAAGTGGGAAGTGTTTTGACGAAAGACAAACGCCAAATTCCATTGTGTGTTAACGCGTCCATCTAAGTGGCTCAGAAACACATTCTCTGCGGGATTAAGTCTGGGACCATGCCAACTTTTACTTGCAAGGAAGGCCCATACCATACCCGTACCTCTTTTTTGGCCCTCGCTCAAAAATCTGTTGGCTAGCGGTCTTAAAGGATGACACTAACTCCCTTTTTCTCAAATGGGTCGTTTTTGTCGTTTTTGTATCCCTTCTCAAGGCTCTGGCATATCGAATAAGAAGGCAGTTATGAGCGTGAGAATACGGTACCTCATTAAACCATTTTAACCGTTGAAGCCTGTAGGATTTCCCAGGGACGTTTGAGTAAACACGGAAAGCCAACGGAGTTATGAGCGCTCAAAGTTGAAATTTTGACACAGAGACCCTAGGCTATCGCCAGTGTTAATAAACATACACTTTCCAATCGCCACTAGAGGGACGCTTATTTGCCGAACCACACTCTAAGTGAAACGAATGGAACACTTAAACGCGAAATATGGATTAAAGAAGGAAAGCCAAAGGCTCAACAAGAGTTAAATAAATACCTATGCAAACCTATTTACGTTGCCTTTTGGACTTATCTGTCAGACTGCCTGAGTGGGGAATCGAACCCATGACCATTGACCCCAAAGGCCGAGGTCCTACCGCTGAGCCAACTGACACGGACAAAAGGAAACGTCCAGGATCATTTAACACGTGCGTATATTCATTAAGCATTTTACTGTATACATGTGCACTTGCTGGCTTTTTAAAACGTGAACTACTTTGAGTGCTTTTATTCTGTCAATATATTCATATAAACATACACTTTCCATTTTGCTACTGTGTATGTTTATATGTATGCATGAACGTGTTAAATGCTGCCTATGGACGTTTCCTTTTGGCCGTTTAGCGATAGGACCTCGGCCTTTGGTTTCAATGGTCGTGGGTTCGAGTCCCCGCTCAAACAGTCTGACGGTTAAGTCCAATAGGCAACGTAAATAGGTTTGCATCTGTATTTATTCATTTGACGTTTGAGTAAGTAGAGGAGGATCACTCAATGGTATGACGAAGAGCCTTAGATGAGCCATCGGCGTGGACGGGTAGGGCTATCCAAGGTTACAGTTGGTGACTGAAGTCTATTGCCACGAAACCAAAACAAAGATAAGCAGACGACTCTTGTGAAACCAGGCAAAGAGATTTGTTTCGTAAACTAGCGGTGATTTTTAACAAACGCAAGGAATAATTATAAAATATCTGTTCGCACATCCTTTATTGATAAAATGTACCCAAGTTCCCATTGTTAAGCTTACATTATAAACCAAAGTCTCATAGCAGAAATGAAGCAACGACGTTGAACGAAGTTGAAACTGGTACGTTGTTGACTTGAAACGAAGTTGAATTTGGCACATTGTTGCCTCGAATAACAATTGGCTCAGCGCGGTCATAGCAGAGACATGTCTTATATGACGTCATGCACGAAGGATAGTTATTTTTCACACGGTACGGATTGAGCAAGCCAAAGCGAAAAATTGAGAGTGAGTGACGAGGAGGTCCTGAATGGCAAATGCCCGTGTGTGGGGCAGTGCGTCTAGAAGTTGGAGGTTCCTTAACGGGGAATGCCCATGTGTGGCGCAGTGCTTCTGTTAGCCCTGCTCTTTAGAAAATAAAGAAAAAAATACCCAGTCGCCGTTAATGTTCACGCAACACCGACCAAAAAGTGGGAAACAACCACGGGCCAAACCAAACCACGGGCGAAAGAAAACCCCGGGCGAAGCCGGGTACGATGCTAGTGTAAAATAAAAGAAAGCGTTTCACGTCATCCCCCCCCCCCAATCATGCTCCAACGAACAACGTTCGTGATAGTTTCTTTGGTACCCTTGCATACTTAACCTACAACTTTCATCGTTTGCTACAAAAATATTGAAACAAAAGACCCCTTGGGATATCATTTAAGCCGATATTGTGTATGAAGTGTTGCGCGATGCCGATGGCGTGTTTGTCAAAGATTGAACTACTAGAGAAGATGGTTCTTTCCGAGTTCCGGTAGTATTGTTTGTTTTTCGAAGAATATGCTGTTTGGCACCGTGGTGTGACCTCATATTCTCCACCTCCTTCAAAGTAGCCCGAACACCCAATCAGAGTGCTGCAAGGAAGCACGTGACTAGTGAATTTGCACACAACGGAGTTTTAAAAAATAAAAGCGCTCTGTTTACAGTTATTAAGCCGTTGTTGTCACTAAAAAACTACAAACTCATAAAAAAAAAAAACGACGCTCTTGCAGTTTTCTGATTGGCTGATATTGCTGCTTTCGCTTCTTCCGGTGTAATATTATGACGTCACTTCCTCCAGCATGGTCGTGTCCTTTCTGTAAGATGGCCGTCTCCTTTCCGCAACGTGGCTGGCTCCTTCCCGCAACATTGCTGCCTCCATCGCTTAAAGGCGCCTTTTCAGCATTTCAACTCCTAGATGCAGCGCCGCAGAATCTTCGAGCAATATAAAGAAAATTTAAAAAAGAACAACACTTCGCTGCAGCGCCGCGAATTTTCATAACTAAAACGAGATCACGTGACCCACATTCAGCCTATTGGATGACGGAGAATCTGGAACGTGAATGCCGTGTTTAGAATATGGGCAACGCTATCGAAATGGTGCACCGACACCTTTAATCCTTGACCTGAACCGGAAGTAAGTATGTAACGTAAAAAATGGCCTATTGCCGCTTCTTGTCCTACCAAAATTATCGTTTTTCTGTGGTGTTTGTAGTTACAGCTGTAGAGCGCGTGAATAAGGGTTGCGGCTCTATTAAAATTCAATTCAATTCAATTCAATTTGATTCCGATGTTTTCCTTCTCCAAACAACGGAAACTGCTCCTTCACCCACCGCTATTCTATATGGAAACCTGTACGATAACACGTAAGAATGACGCGGTATGAGGTCTGTTAAGCTCTGGCCAGACAGAAGAAAGTTTAGTAAAAAGCGATGCGTTACTACATGCCTACAAGGTCAATATTGCTACACAACTCAAGTGTATAGTGGGTGTGGCGTGTTTTGACCAATTTTGACGTCTATGGTGAACCCTCCTGCGACGCTATGTAAGAATGTTCTTTTGACTTATGTAATGTGAAATCTTTGAAAAATACTTGTTGGGAATTTGGCCCCGGGTTTTCCTAAAGCTGCTCACACAACATGACTGACGGGACAAATGGGGGAGTTTCAGGAGGGTTGATAGCCAAAATTGGGATAAAATTTCGGTACAAATCCTAACGCTCAAGGCTTCTATATAACCTATGATGAAGTGATGCTACCCAAAAGGGGTTCAGATCATGGTGAATTTATTGGGCTCGCCTGAATTTTGGGTTCGGGTCACAAAAGGATTCAGGAGTAATGAACGTTCGGCTTGTTTTGGATTTAAGTTGAAATGGTGATGAATAGAAAATGTATGCTTTAAATGAGTCGAGATGCAGCTCACGCTTGCATGGGTTAGGGCGCGTTTACACAGCGACTCGCCTTTGCATTCTCGCAGCTAGAATTCAATCGCGATGGTAAAGGTGACATTGCCATGGTACAACGCTAAATGGATTAGCTAAATCCGATATCGTTTGAGTAAATACTTGCAGTCTTATAATCCGCGCCAATAATATAAAGAATTTCTCATGACGAAACAATTTTCCCAAACGCTTCTGAACTCACGTTATTTTCTGTTTTCGTTGCGAGGCGGCAGACATAAAACCGCCGCCATGTTGGAATTTGAGGTAATTTCTAGCTTCTAGCTGCGAGAATGCAAGAGCGAGTCGTTGCGTAAACGTGCTCTTACATCTGGGTTGGTGTTAAGTTAGGGTTAGGGTTGAGGAAACTATTCTAAATAAAAGGCCTAAAAGGCATCCAGAAATGTTGATTGATGCGGCAGTGGGCCGGTTGGGAGGACCAGGATGAACGTGAAGTTAAAAGCTAAAAATTCGAGCCAAGCATTTGTTCAGCATGTGGGGTTACGATAGATTCATCACAAAACGTCAGACGTAACAACAGTATTTCATTGTCGAAAACAAAAGATGATAATCAAATACAAAATCTTCGCCTTGAGTACTACGATCATCGTTGAGATCTGGAGATGACAATCGGGCGTTCATACCGGCAGCTCGATATCGGGAATGGGCAAACGTAAACAAACTCTCTACATGCTTTGATTCTCAAAACGGGATTCGGCGAAACAGGAATTTTCCCTTGCCCCGAATTGTAAGCAAGGCTTAAACGGGAAAACGAGCAACGTTTTTGAGTAATAGCGCTAAATGGAAAGATTGAGACAGCAAAGCGAGAAACTTATTGAAAAAGGTCTAGTTTGCGTGGAAATCGCTTGCTTTGCTCGCTCAATCCGCGCACCTCCGTTCTTCAGAAACGCGAATGTTTGACACCCCTTTTAAACTTGTACGTTGCTCTTTCCGTGCATCGAGTCGAAACAAGGAAACATTTTCGGCTAAACGGGATTCGGCGAAACGGTTAGCCGCCATACAGCCGGTCGGTTCGCACGGCCCTTTCACACCCCCTGGTTCCTTAGAATTCGTATAATTCTTGCCGAGGGAACCCAAGATCAAACCCGGACGCGAGTTAAGAGACTCTACTCACTCTACTCTCTTCTGACGAAAATCTGGCAGCGACTCGAACATAGCTTCAAATTCAAGCAGCCTGAATCTGATGAAACGTCACCAGCCTAGTTATTGCTATGCGAGCATCGATGGAAATGCCTAAACTGAAGCCTTTTGTATTTTCGAGTTTGTACGCGAACGAGATTTCATTTTGATCCTGCTCTTCTGCCAGTCTTGTTGTCAGGGCAACAGGCACCCACACACTCCTTCTCAATGACATTTCGAAACGAAAAAGCATTCAGCCTAATTCAATATAAGCATGACGATTTTTGTTCAGTATCAGATATCCGGAAGGTACATACACTGCCAATAAAACCAGATAATCGTCCATTGCCGTTTTTTTTTGTACTTTATCCGAGGGGGGTACCGAATTAATAAATATCGTACACCGGATTTGTCCGACATACGTGAATTTAATTTGCTGGATTTAATCTGGATTTGTTGGATTTAAACTGGATTTAAAAGCTCCGTTTCTTTAATTTCTGTATCAAACTTGGGCAGATTTGTTCCGGATTTGCGCGGATTCATTCGGATTTTTCCAGACGTCGGATATAGGTGGATTTAATCCGGATTTGTTGGATTTTAACTGGATTTAAAAGTGCCATTTCTTTTATTTTTGCTCACATTTTTTAACCAAACTTGTTCGGATGTGTGCGAATTTAAGTCGGATTTATTCAATTTAATTTGCATTTTCTTGCCTTTAAGTCCAGTTTTCCGGATTTTCCCGGATGTTTTTTTTTAATTATTATTTTATATTATACTATATTATACTATATTATACTTATATACTTATACTTATATTTTATATTATACTTACATCCGTAATCATGCGATTTGATCCGGGTTTGCATCGATTATATTCGGATTTCACACCGAGTATGCGCAGGATTTATAAAGTAGCTAACCCATCGAATTTAGATTCTTTGGAATCGACGGTAATAAGAGAGCGAAATGGCAAAATTTGCTTCCCTGGACCCCAAAATAACGCTCGGGGACACAAAAGACCCTTCTAAATTAAAATAAAAAAAAAATCATTCTGAAAGTTAATTCATGGTGTCGTTTTTCAGACAACAACAACAGTATCATAATAAATTAATTAGTACGGCCGGCAGGCAGTACTTATTATAGTTCGTGAGAGCAACACGGCACCTCTGGCTAATGCACCTCTGGCACCTCAGCAACACGGCACCTCTGGCACCTCGGACCAGATCGAAGTAGAGATGAAAATTA
>JAHWFP010110380.1:3262-13883 GCA_023313725.1 Lithobius niger
TGACTGACTGGTGTTTGGCCCCGTCACTTTTTTTTCGGTGGAGGCGCCTCTGACTATTCTTTGAAGTCTTCGGATGATTTACGGCTACGTCAATGGATCGTTTAATACATTTTTAATGAGAATTGAAAACGCCGTAGCGTATTATACAGTACAATACACACGTACTACCTTGGTTGTTGTTCTGCTTGAAATTCATGAAATTAAACCTCCGGAGGCTTTGTTTTGTCGTCGAGTGAACAAAGAGGTACGTAGCGTGAAGCCATTGTTGTTAAAGTTTATTATTTGGTGTCAATGCAGTGTTTTAAGTTTAAAATACGCGTATCGCACGTACCTTTCACAGTTCAGTCCGCATGTTAGAGCAGTTCAGTTTTGGGGTGTAAGTAGCACGACTGGAGGCAGAATCGGTGGCTAACTGGACGACGTGTCGAATTTCTAAAGTTAAGCCTTTACATCCAGGTAGCATTGGACGGTCAGCCTATTCATTCATGCAACAATGCGACGAGACTATTTTAAACGAGAAGCTAAAATGCTTTTGTTTTTACGGCTGCGTGTTATCATTTCAGTTCCTTTTAGTTACGTCGAAGAAGTCTATTAGCCATAAGGAAGTAACGATGTTTTAATTTGTCATGTTATTTAACTAACTTTTGATACTGACTCTAACGTTGTAAACAATGGTCGTCAATATCTGGTACCGTTGCGAAGTTGAAAAAGATGACGGACGGACAAAGTCGTTGCAATAGTCTTCTCAGACGGTAAGGCTGTACAGAAGACTAAAACGGATTAGAGTTCATTCGAACGCAACGAACTATAATTTGAACTCCAATACCAGGGAACAAGGACTGTTTTAGAACTATGGTTATGTCAGAAGGAAAGCCCAGTTTATGTTTGAAAAGTTTAATGTGTCGGTGTTTGGGCGTGGACGCATAATTTGTGTATTATACAGACTTTTTAATATTTGTCTATGTTTGTTGTTTCATATATCAAGTCTGTTTCGTGTGCGTGGGTATATGTGTATTTTGAGTGCATTGCTAATTTGTGAAACAAGCAAACTCCTGGTTAAGGCAGTTTTTTGCCTGTGTTTGGGTTTGAAGGTCGTTTGAGGTGGTTATTTCTAGTTCGTTTGAGTAATTACGTGTTCATTTTGTGTATGCATTTTTTGTATATGAATTAATGCGGTTGTGGCCAAAAAACGGGGGTAGCCGATTTACGTCGACGATATCTCCTCAAAAACCAGACACATTTGTTCAATTTTGATCCGACAAAATTCAAGTATGCGGGTGGGTGACTTGCAGTGCGCCAATACAGAAGGTATTATGCTGTAGTTAATTTAGTTAGGGCGGTTTTAGTTCGCTAACCTCTAAAAAGGTCTCTGAGCGAAAAACCGTCGTCAAATAGTACACGATCAGTGGCTGACGTCAGCGCTTCCTCATCGTAAAGGTGTGCGCTCAACGCCAATCATACGAAAAATTGCGGCGTGTAACTGCGCATTTCGGCAAGTCAGCTCTTCAACATAGCGGTCGGTTAGAGGCTATCGTGTAAGTAGAGATGACTCATCTCGTATGGCGCAGGACAACACAAAGTGAGTCATCACTTACCTTTGCGGTGATCTAGATGGTACACGGAATTTCTATGATTGAATCTGGACGGTACAATGAATGCGATGCTCGTATAAGAATTTTGCTGTTAATTACTGCGCCATCCTCGCTGCTTTTCGGGTGCGATATATTACAGTATTTTATTACGCGTATTTGTGGTGTTGTTTCCTATTGAACGAGTGAGCAAAGCGAATGATGTCCTGTTTTCACAGTGGCGGACTGGCCAGAGGGAGGGAAGGGCGGGATATTCCTAATGGCCTCTGACTTTCAGATTTTTTAAAAATCCGTAACAGGAAGACTCACGTAAGTTTTATTGGTTCGACATTAGTTTTAACCACAGATTTAAAATTACAAATAATAATGATAAAGATAATTATAAAACGCTAGTAAAATAAGTACTTTGTATTGATACAAAGTATCAATATTGTTGTTATATTTAATGTGGACTTAGTCAAAATTTTCGTGTGAATATTTTAACTTTTGAAAAAGTTAAACTACAGTTTTCTAAAAAGTGTAAATAAATTTAAAGTAGTCAACCTCACGTACCCTCAGCACAATATGATTTCTCCTACTCCCCCCCCCCCACCAAATTACCTGCTGAATTTATGAAATATGGTGTTCGAAGATTTAAAAAAATGTAAAAGTCTGATGAACAAGAACAACGGGTACGGGAAACTGTAAAACAACGAAGCTTCAGTTTTTTTTTTTGTAAGAAAACCAATATCAGCGTCCGATAAAAACTTATCTGGTCAGTGATTGCATCGTCGCACACAAGATTCTGGATCATTTGCCGTATCGTAGTAGCAAACGTTACGAGACAATTTTTTTTTATATAATGTGCAATATAGTAAATATTCTTCAGTACACAATGTATTTAGATTTTTTAGTAATGTCCTGTTGGTATGTATGCCGTTCCAACTTCATACGTCAATTACAGACATTTTTTATTCTACCATACGACACGTCGAATTACTAATGCAGTGTTAGTGTATCTTGTTATCTTTCAATTTCGTAGCGTTTTGCTGTTTATAGCGTCCATTTTGTGTGTTTTTGTGGGTTTACGTTTACGTTGTAGGCTGCGAGTATGGAGATACGAGCTAAGCAACAAAGTAGATCAGCCAACGTAACTGAAAACAAATAAAATTGCTAACAATGATGTCTTGCCAACAATTGGTGAACTTTTTCTTGAAACTTAAAAGAGGAAGCAACATCGTCCGGACAAATTATAAAGCATGGTATGCGGAAACACCGGTCCTCGTCATATCACCGAGGTTAAGCGCCATTGGGCTCGATTGATACTTGGGTGGGTGACCGCCTGGGAATCCGGAAGCTGCAGACATAGAGCTTTACGGCTTCGTAGGGCAGATGACTGGAAGGGGCTAGCTCTTGCTACAGAACCCTTTAAACTTTTTTTGAGGCACGGTGTATAAGCTATTGCGACAGCATCATATGTTCAGACTTCAAATTTCTAACATTTGGATCACTCATCTTGCCACTGCCGCCGAGCTAGCACCCAGTTTGCTGACTGCCAGTATGAATCAAGCATCGCAGAACGAGGAAAAGAGACGCGTCCATTGCACTGAAGCAGAATTGAAGACAAAAGTTACAACCATTTAGTGAATTACTCTAGCACTGCGAGTAAAAGAAACGCACAGAACCTCACAATTTAATACGAATCGCACCTGCAAATCTGCCTCTTGATTCAACGATATTTTTTTAAGTGAAATGTCACTCGTGTGGAAACGACTTGCATTTCGCCAATTCGGTATCTACATAATAATTCTGGAGGCCGGCTAGAAGGAAGACTAAAGAGAAAGCTAAAAGGAAAACCGGATGCACAACAATCACTTCTCATTGTTTTCGTGCACGTGTAATGTCTTTGCTACGGTGCATAACAATTCCTGGGGCACGTGCTAAGAAAACTATCGTTCAAACCGTTGATTGTTGATGGGTTAAATGAAATTGGCATAGGGCCTTAGGGCTTCGGGCAGATGACCAGGAGTGGTTAACGCTCGTTAAACCCTTTGAAACCCTTTTTTGAAATTGACAGATGGAAACGATGCTATGGCTTATTTCATTCGCAGATGAAGGCGTTCACACCTCAGCTCCGGGCAAACGGGACACGACGCATGACGGGGACATGACGTCTGATGCAAAATGGAATTTAGTCCGTCATGAATGTGTACCCACTCCCCAAATGCGTAATATGTGATAAAAGGTTAACGTTGGGCGGGCGATAATGGGAGTTGGGAGTGGGAGTGGGGAAAGGGGAGTGGGGAAAGGGGAGTGGGAGTGGGGAATTAGCGTTTCTAAGCCAGTGTCCAAGGTTGGCGGGACGGGGAAAGGGGAGCCGGGAAGACGGTCTGTAAATTTAATTTATGACCGGCGCCGTGCGTAGCACGGGCTTCCTCTAGTCTATCAATACAAACTTTCAAACCCTGGCTTGAAATGTCTTTGAGATGAGCCAATATAAACCTTTATCATACACGGCCATATATATATATATATATATATATGATTGAAGTCCTCTTTCCAGTATAACTAAAACTATTAATTTCTCCGTTCCTATTCAATATATTTCGACCAAACTTGGCCAGATAGTAGATGGGTATAGAAGGTAGAAATTTTTATGCATTTCTGTGCAAGAGTAAGCGTACGGAGCCGCACGTAATTTGAAAACTGTTTACTTCTCGTTGTTGTTGTTGTGGTTGTTCTTGTTCTTGTGTGACACGGTTCAGAAAAAAACTACTGCACCTACCAAAAATCTGAAACATGATCTAGGCCAGAAATTTCCCTGGGCTTCATCTTCACAGAGACCACTTTTTCGATTGGTCGAGCCGTTCCGGAGTTACGGGACCCTGAACGATCATTTTGATTGTTTTACATTGTTTTACCCATTGTAATTAGGGAACAATGACACTCAGTAAACTCCAGATGCAGCTGCAGGTTGTCACAGCTGAATTTTGAATAGTTTCAAAGTTGCCTGCACCAATAGACTGCATGCATAAAGCTTTGTTCCGCAAGGCCATAGCTGTAAAAAAGTTACACGGATTACAAACAAAAACATCAAGTGTGCCGTAAAAAAGGGGGTTATATGATTAAATTTTTACTTGTTAAAATGTACACGGATAAAAATTGATGATTTTTAATTGAAATAATCAAATGTACAATTGAGAAAATTACATCTGGTTAGGTAGTGTTGTGCTTAACCAATCATATATTTAAAACGTAAAGCACAACAGCTAAACTGATGCAATTTTCTCAATTGTACATTTGATTATTTCAATTAAAAATCATCAATTTTTATCCGTGTACATTTTAACAAGTGAAAATTCAATAATGTAACCCCTTTTTTTCCGGCACACTTGACGTTTTTGTTTGTAATCGTTCAATAAAACTTACGTATAGGGTGAAAACGGGATGTTTCTTTGTTAAACATATAAATTTTTTTTTTTGATATTGCTTTAATGGTACGACCAGCTATGGGTTTGCATTCTAGAGCATATGTGAACGGTGTTAGACACTAAAATTAGCACGGCCAGCAGACAGCGCTTATTAAGAATTCTTGAGTGGACGAGGAAAAAATTGAAAAAAGATGGGCGGTAGCATCAGCAAAAGCTGCTGATAATGTCAAGATACAACGTTAATGCAACATGCAACAAAGGTGCAACACAAAGAAGAAGAAAAAATTTGGCGCACGAGGCAAACCTTGCTACCATGCAAACATGCTTGGGATCGGGGAGGGTAACTTTGGCCGCCAGCACTAGCGCTATGTTCTGCCGGCATGTAGTACAAACAAGGGGCTACAGCGACTATCTAGTCGCATTGGTCTTCTGGAAAGTTCCTCCACTTCCAATGTTGAGGCACACACCCCTATCATGCACTACAACAGCTATCTCTATTATATAATCTAAAAACAGTAACCATCAGAATTGCCCGTTACAAATGTGTTAGCTTTTAAGCTAATTTTAAGTTTTAGGCACAATTGTCAGCGTTTAGGCCTAATTTACAACTTTAATTTCGTAAGTAGCAACTAATGGAGATTTGGATTGTATACAGTAAACCTATTCATTTTTGCAACACGGTATGCCTCCGCGCACTCAAATACAGTGTTACAACGTAATGCGCAACGTAGCATAATATAGATCAGTGGTAGTAGGGAAGGGACAGGAGAAACCCTGCAGCAGCGACTCGTAGCAACTATTGACGTTGCCATGGTAACGTGATTTTAGATCTAATTTTCTTTTTTTAGGCCTAATTTTTTTAACGGCAGTTTTAGTTTCGTAAGTAGCAGATAGGCCTAATGGAGAATTTGGTTCGATCGTAAGCCTATTCATTCATGCAACAATGCGACAAGACTCTTTTAAACGAAGTTAAAATGTTTTTGTTTTTACGACTGCGTTGACACAAATCATTAGGATTTCAATTCGACGAAGGAGGCAACGATGTTTTAATTTGCCATGTTATTTAGCTAATTTTTGACACTGAATCGAACGTTGTAAACAGGGGTCGTCAATTTCTGGTACCGTTGCGAAGTTGAAAAAAGCGACGGACGGACGGACGGACGGACGGACGGACGGACTAAGTCGTTGCAATAGTCTTCTCAGCCGGAACGGCTGTACAGAAGACTAAAAAACACTAGGCATAAGTCGCAGGATAAGCTAATAAAAAAAAAACTAGCAGCTTATATTGCGGGATCGCAATGCCATACAGTGACTGCAGGCTTCGTTTGGGGTCGGCTGCAGGTATGGCTCTGGAGTCTAGAGCGCCTTTTCTTTTGTTTTATTCGCAAATTGTTGTTATATTAATCTTTTATCCTTTCTGTGTTGCGAGACTGTTTGTGATGGAAGGACTCAACATTTGGTGGGAGGCTGGGGGGGGGGGAGGAAACTTGCAGCTTTGTTTTGATGCTCACTTGTTATTTATTTATTCTTACTTTGTGGTGTAATTGTTGTTATTGATTGGTTCTTCTTTCCCTCTTATTTTGAGGAGTTTTGCGGTCTTGGTAAAAAAAAAAGCTTTTTCGACTGTGGTTACACCGCCACCCCTCGCTCCGTGGGTTCAAATCCACAGGCGTCACCTCCCTTGAGGATGGTTGCGCGACGAAGCTTTCCAGTGTGTAATTGCCTTTTAATTGTAAGTTTAAATTTAACTTAATGATCGAAATTTTATTTTGTCGCATCCTACACATTTAGACGGTTTTTCTCCAGTAGGCCTATATTTTTGTCCTAAATTCTGTTTTAGTACAAAACATTCATCGTATATTACACATTTCTACAACTTTTCTCCATTATGTCTAGGTTTTCTATTAGTTCTTGTCTTACGTTTCTATTGCTGTGTGGATGAACGTACTTCCAGAACGTGCAGTAGCGTATGCCGAATTTATGCTATTATTCTAATTTATGCTGCAAGCACGCAAAGGCTCTTGTTGGCTCCCTCCCCAGACGCCATTATTTTTCAAAAAACGTGTCATGTGTGCCAGTGTGGGCTCAGGAATTTTTTGGGAAGCGTAGGGGGGGGGGGGGGGGGATTTTAAAGTGGTGTCCTTGAAAATGGGGCGTAGGGAGGGGACGCTATACCTCTCGGATCCCTGTAAAAGAACTTATTTTCAGGCAATTTTAGTTTGAAAGCCAATTTTCAGAACTTAGGGTCTGGGAGCATTTTTCCCAATTCGTCCCCCTCCCCGACTCCCCCCACCGCCTCTTACCCGAGTGGGCCAGTATAGTATGCATAAGATTCTTTGGACTCAGTTATAATTTTATTATTATTTGTTATTTGGCCTGATCCAGATATGAGTCACATACCGTACTTTTCAACCCTAAACTCACCCCGTAGATTTTCAAGTATTTTGCAAACCACTCATGCAATGTGTTGCTTTCATCTAAACAATTGTCCAAGTTCGTTCAGTTACCATGACTAACTTTTCGGTTATTGAAAAGTAATAATGTAGGCTGCAACAGGTTATTTGATCCTTTATCAATGTTTACGACGAGCTTTTAGGGATACAAAGAAAATTTCAATGACGTTGTTTATGTACAGTTTATTTGCTCTCACACTTTCGATATTGGCGAACAAACTTAGGGCCGCCGCGCACTAGGCCGCCAGGTCGTGGGCCAGTGGTCGTCGCGGCCAAAAACACAGCGACGTACGCTGCGGCCACGTCCGTTTTCCCTTGATTATTCTCGGCCACGTGGTCAAAAATAAATACGGAGCAAGTATCGTCGCCCTGTAGTAGCCTGCACGCCGCCCGGGATGCCAGTGGTCACTGCGACTGACTGGCCACGGCGGCCAAGTACGCGGTGCTGCATACACCGTAAGCATTCTCATTGGCCGCAGCGACCTGGTAGCGCTACTTAGTTGCCTTGTGCGCGGGGGCCCTTAGGAATTTTAGTCATTTAAGGTTGTAACCTTTCATTTAAATTGACCTGTGTGTTACAGATTCCACACACGGGGAAAGATGCAACTTAAACCTTAACACTGTCTGACTAAGGCCACAGGCGGCATGATTACGATGGTTGTTTGCAGACAAGATACCCCCCCCTCCCCCCAACAAGATCTGTGGTGCCTGCGTAGCATGGAACCTGCATACTTTACGCCATTGAACGCATTTCATGAACGAAAATCAGCGTTTGTTAGCCAGTATGCTCGAAAATTTGATTGAAGATACATAATTCGGTGAAACATGGACATGCACATGAGTGACCGAAACGTACCAGTGTTGCAAACGGCACATCTAACATTTGCCGTGCGTGGCACGGAGATTTAAGTAGTTTCTAAAATGTTTTATTTTGTGTGGAGTCGGCAGATATTAACCGACATTTAAATTCTTGCGGAGCCTGACAGCATGTTGGATATCACACCAAAAAGATCTCATACCTATCGTTTCCTGTTACTGAAGAATAACGTGGAGTACCAAAGTATTACGAATTAGAACACAAGAACGAACTCGATTGGTGTTTATGGTACACTAAACCAAAGTCAAAACAGCAAAAAACCACGACGAAGCTTTACTGTAAGGTTTCAGACAACACAATGTTGCTAAAATGTTAAGTCCACGTGAAACCTTAGTACTGTTCTCAACCGCTGCAATCACCAAAACATAATGTTTCAAATATTCTTCAGGCAAGCTAATGAATGTTACGTGATACTTGGCTTAATGCTATCACAAAGAACTTGTAAAAAAAAAAAACTAATCGTCATGTATCATCAAGGCTGATGAACTGCAAGGAGGTGACAGGACTGAAAACTGAAATAAAATATTGTGAATTATATGAAGTGTGTTTGGCTGTAGGTGTATCTGTTTCGCGTTAATTCAAAGCTACATGGTTTTAAATTTCACCAATACAAAAAAATGTATTACTCAATATTCTAAAGACTGCGAAAAAAAGTCGTTTTATGTGTAATTACAACGAGATCATCAGCCATGACTGTGTTGGCTGCGGTTACAGCCGATTGCTACTTGTGACACCATCCTGTTTAGCCCCGTCTTTGGACTTAGCTACTATAAGGGGTTTGAAACCAAGCATTGCAGTCGGCCCTGATGGGTACTCTGCTTTCTTTTACAAACAAATTGAAAACGAAATTTGCAAATCACTTGCTTTTATCTTCAACCATTCTTACGCTGAGGCACGGCTGCCCTCAGTTTGAAGCACGGCAGATGTGGTCCCGGTCTTTAAAAAGGGTAACGCTTCGGGACGCAAAAAATCACAGACAATTGCCCTCACGGCGGTGCCCTGCAAGATGGTGGAATCAATTGTAATATCCGAACTTTAAATTATTTGGTTGGAATTAACTTAATAAGAAATGACCAATTCGGTTTTCTCCTGGAACGGTCTGCAACCACCCAACTTTTGGTATGCGTTGGTCTTTGGACTAGCTCCCTAGCCGAGGGCGTGCACGTACACCGATGTGATCTATTATGATTTCCAAAATGCTTTTGAGTCGATGGCTCATCGGAAGCTTCTCTTTAAGCTGGAATATCTTGGGATTATGGGTCAATTGTTGGGATGGATTACTGCCTTCCTTGATGGCAGGACCCAGTGTGTTGTAATTGGTGACACTCGTCGGTCCTCTGCACCAATTTTAAGTGGAGTCCCACAGGGGTCAGCACTGGGACCTCTTTTTTGTTGTTGTATACGTGAATGACCTTTTAAAACCATCGTCTGAGGCCATTCAGCAATTTAAGTTTGCGGATGATCTGAAGCAGGGTTTCCCACTGCTTGATAGCACTTTCGACAGGCACGTTGAGTAATTCGGTTTCGTTGGTTTCGAACTTGGAGTGTTAGATGGCAATTGCCATTGTCAGTCAAATAGTGTCACTCTTTTCCTATCGGCAATCCGGAGGGCACCACTCCATATTTTCTAAACCACCAGCCTTTGCCCATGGTTTCTGAGATGAGAGATCTAATGATCTGCCTTACTTCAAACCTTAAGCCCTCCTCAATGCTTTGCCTTTGTATTTCGGCAAAGGCCTTTCTTAGTTGGCTATTGTGGATCGCTGCTTCATTTCAGGTAATGTACGAACTAAGGTATGGGCCTTTAAAGTGTTTGTTCTCCCCATCTTTGAGTATGCCAGCCCGGTGTGGTCCACATCGTCACTGGGTGATATTGACAGATCTGTCCAACGAAAGTTCACAAAACGGCTCTCCAGTTTGCGGGACGTGTCCTTCTGTGAGAAGTTGGTTCGTCCTGGGCTTCGATCCTTGAACTTCGTAGACTCATTGCTGACTTAATGTTTACATTTAAGATATTGCATGGTTTCCTAGCTGTCGACCTGCCAGCCGACTGCCACTCTTGCAATCCATTGCACAATATAGCCTTCGCCTGCAAATTTTAAACAACACCACACGCCATTCATTACACATACCAGACAAAACCAAGCTTTACAGCTCAAAGTTGTGTTCTTGATTTCTATTCTTGTATCTCACTGGGCCAGTCTTTAACTCTGATTTCTTGTCAACTGGTGAGTGTATTTCTTAACAAGACAAAGGCGAGTTTGATTGAACAAGTAGGACAAACGTGTTTGC
>JAHWFP010110384.1:0-14211 GCA_023313725.1 Lithobius niger
GTTAAATGTGTATTTTAACATTATGTTTGAGGTCATGAGTGTATGTTATACATTTTAGTGGACCTAATGTAGATTCCAGTGGTACATCATATGTTATAGTTTTACCGCACGCATCTCATTATCAATTTTGACTTGAGTTTACTATTTGTTACCTAATAGATTAATAATTTCCTCTATTCCATGTCTATATAATTAAATCTATCAAAATAACACCAATTAATTTTCCATGTTTTATTGCTCTGGTCGTATTATTATTAATACTTTTTAACACATATTGTGCGCATATTTATTCTGCAGCCAAATTTATTATTATTCATTTTATCTTTATTACATAGGATATTTTTAGTTCGCGGTGCAAAAATACATTTCCGTAATTTTAAAGTCCAATACGAACTAGTGTTCGACCGAAATACAAATACATATAAATACATACAAATGTATTGCAAATACACCAGTGCCATTGGTTCGCTAAATTTCACCCATTGGCATTGGCATTGGATTTGCGTATTGGCTGATACTTTGGACAATGGATTTTTACTCCAAATATTCCATATTACTTGAACTACTGTAATGGTATTAGAATGGCCATTACATTAGAATGTTTGAATTAGAATTAGAATGTTTGTATTAGAATGTTTGATATTATTTTCTTCCAATTGCAGATGAGATCTTTGTCTGTGTTACTGCTGAATATTAAACACTAAGTTTTTAACATTCAAAATGGATTGAAAACTGATCGTTTCATAACCGTTACATTACTATCTCTCTACCGCTTGCCACATGGTGGTGCTTGATAGTAGGCGGAAAAGCGAGATTGAAACACAACAGAGAACAAAACAAACGTAGGCAACTGCACCAAGAGAAATTGCTTTCCATGCTTGTTGGCTACTGCATCAAAACACTACGTATTAGACTAGAAGAATTAAAACACCCAAAATAAAACTTTCAATGACAAATGTTGAAACATTTGGGCATCTGACGATTTTACCTTAATTTTGGCATGCTGAATCCGAATCTGACCAGTGCCAAGTCTAATTTCTCCTCCCAAGCATGGAATTCAAGATGGCGTCCAAAAATGGTGACCAAAAAACAGATTTTTGCTTCTAGCGCCTAAACGGTTCATCCGATCAAAAACGAACCAGTCACCAATTATGTATAGAATATGATTTCCTTAAGAATTGTTCTATGCATATTTTGCGTAAAATTAACTCTTATGGCCGAAATTCGTCATTTAATTTCTGTTAAGCCATTTATGTATAGTATCTACTCACACGTGTTGTGTGTCGCACCAAGTTAGGCAACAAACATCACCACAAACATCACATCAATTCAATTGTCGAGGTTGTAAACCATTGTAGCACGACGCCATAGCATCAGTGTTTTATATCACGAAGAGTAGTTGGGCACATTTCAGGTACTTGAGGAAAAATAATAATGCGGTACAAAAGCTTAAATTGTGTTGAAATCGAGAGCAATGACCCACCTGACAAAAAATAACTCGTGTAGGCTAAGCTAAGCTGCTAGCTAAGCTGCTTTCAATGCAAAATCTGACCCTCAATAACGTTGAAAATGTGTCACTACGTAGCTAGCTAGTACGCTCATCCCCATGTTAAATAACATAGGGTGATTATTCATCGATTCCTAGATAATGGAAGGCTTCTAGCTATGAAACTGAAAAAATGGGTGCTGTACAATACGAACTGCATACCTTTTATGGTTTGGAGTCTGGGGGCGTAACGGGGATGGCGTGGGAGGGTGCGTAAGTACAAATATATTGTTATTAAACCAATTTCTTGTTGACGTAGCACTTTCTAAACACATCTGCACGGTAGTGCAGTTGAGTCAACACACAATTTAAAAAAGGAGTGATATATCAAAAACCAAAACTGTTAAAATGGCCGCCAAGTTCCGAATGTTTCAGCCCTTCAAAGGAGTGATAATAACACACCAAAACATTCGCCAACTTAATCGCACCGAATAATACTTTGGACGTTAAATGAAAATTTGAACATTACTACCAAAAGTACCCTCCAACTATTAAGTGGTGCGATTAACTTGGCAAAGTTTTGGTGTATTGATATCACTCCTTTGAAGGGCGGAACCATTCGGAATACGGCGGCCCTTTTTACCAGTTTTGGTTTTTAATATGATAGGTACAACAGCGCACATGTGTATTATAATTCCTGACTGTAAACAGCTGCAATGTTAGTGCTAATTAATATCCACTAACATAATTGGGTTTAAATGAAAGGTGAAGATATACATTTTCCAGTAAGGGTAATTAAAATGTTTTATTTTATTTAGAATTTAAGTTTATCTACATTGTAGCGCTTTGATTATTTGTGTCTTTTTACGATAAGTTCAATCTTTCAACTAGTGCAGTAGGAGTTCTAAATTAGAAAAAAAGTGTGTAATTAGGCTTAAATGAAAGATAAAGATGTATATTTTCCAATAAGGGTAATTAAAACGATTTATTTTAATTAGGAGCTAAGTTACGGCAGTTTATCTATGATGTAGCGCTTTGATTTTTGAATAGTTTTACGATAAGTTCATCTTTAAACTGGTGTTGTAGTTGTTTTACATTAGATAAATGGATGTAATTAGGCTTAAATGAAAGATGAAGATGTATATTTTCCAACAAGGGTAATTTAAAAGATTTATTTTAATTAGAAGCTAATCTACAGCAGTCTATCTACATTGTTGCACTTTGATTTTTTTTGGTCGGTTTAGGACAAGTTTCATCTTCAAACTGGTGAAGTAGTCGTTCTAAATTACATAAATGGATGTAATTAGGCTTAAATAAAATATGAAGATGTATATTTTCTAACAAGTGAAATTAAAATTATTTATTTTAATTAGGACCTAAGCTACGACAATTTTTCTACAATATAGTCATCTGCTTTTTGTGTCAGTTTATCACAAGTTCCATTTTAAACTGCTACAGCAGCCGTTATAACTCAGATAAATCGTTTTATTTACCCTTGTTGGAAATGTATATATATCTTCTTCTTTCATCTAAGCCTAATTCATTTATCTAAATTAGAACAGCTACTATAGCAGTTTAAAGATGGTACTTGCCATAAAATGACGCAAAAATCCAGACATTACAACGTAGATAAACTACCATAGCTCAGTTTCTAATTAGACTAAATCGTTTTATTACCCTTGTTCGAAAATATATATCTTCATCTTTCATCTAAGCCTAATCACATCTATTTATATGAATTAGAACGGCTACTGCAGCCGTTTAAAGATAGAACTTGCTTTAAAATGCTGCACAATTCAAAGCGTAAATAAACTGTCTTAGCTCAGCTGCTAATTAAAATAAATCGTTTAAATTACCTTTGTTGGAAATATACATCTTCACCTTTCAGTTAGGCCTAATTATGTTAGTGGATCTTATTTATAACTAATATTACGGTTGTTTAAAGTCAGGGATTATAATACACATAAGTGCTGTAGTATCTATAGCATGCATAAACCGCCTAATAGAACTTAAATGACGAATTTCGGCCAGAAGGTTAATTTTACAAAAAATATGAATAGAACGTTTTCTTAAGGAAAATTTATTCTAAAAATTATTGGTAATCGGTTATTTTAGATCAGATGAATAGTTCAGGCGCTAGAAGCAAAAAACTGTTTTTTTATTCGCCATTTTTGGACACAATCTTGAATTCCTGGTTTAGGACGAGAAATTTGACTAGGCACTTGGCAGATTCGGATTTAGCATGCTCAAATTAGGTTAAAATCGCTCGGTGCCAAAATGTCTCAACATATGCCATAGAACTCATTTTAGAGCGTCCTTTCTGGGAAAAGTCGTCCTGTCTATATCTCTGCAAGACTACTGAGCGTTTAAATTATTTCCTAGACCGCTAAATCTTTTGTGAAACGTTATTTAAATTGGCTCAAAGGATGGTAGTCAATATTGACAAATTATTCGCATTCACTGATGAGTGCATGCCAGTGACGCCACTCACGATTTCTCAGGCTCGAAAAAATCTACCGTAAAAATCTACCGATCAAAAAAATCTTCCAACAAACGGAAAAACTGACTGCTAAGGCTAAAGCTGATCGTGACGTAGTGCTAATGAATAGCTTCAAAATAGTATTAAACTTAGAAAGTCTGCCATAAAAAAATCTACCGAGGAACATTTAGTAATTAAATAAGTCAAACGAGGATCTCTGAAACTGAATAAATGTTTTATTAGTACAAAAGTGATATGTTAGGAGAATTATGAAGCGTTTTCTTTTTAAATTGATGACTGCAGTCATGCTTTCTATTTAAAACTAACCTAACATTGTTAATACAGGAAAGTTTCACTGCAATAAGTTATGTTACACAACACGACAAAAGTACGATCGTGCAGCAGCTTTTCCACAAGAAACTATAATATACAAATTAAAATGATTGAAACCAGCAAATTGTTTCGAAAATACAAGAAATCTGTTGAAATCTGCTAATGCTAATGAAGTCGTACAGGTGTTAAGAGTCACTGTTTCCTATATTCAGTTTGTGTTTATTTGTACGAGAAAGAGTCATTCAGATAAATGGATGCTTCCATAACAAACATGTTTTTTTTTGTGGTACTGACGATCAACTTAATTCAACTGTATTAACCTGTATTAAATTCATAAACTGTAACTAATACGGAATCTTAAGCTACATTAATTACCTTTTCGTCGACACCAAAAGCTAAGATACGAAAAATTTAGCAAACTTCTTTATTGCTCGTGTGAACATGTTTTGCAATAGCCTCAAAACATGGCAAAATACAAGATCGGAAACAGGACACTGCATCAAAACACTGCATCAAAAGCTTACTTAACCTAACCTTAAAAATGTTAATTTACAAAGTCATAAAAATCTTTATGCTAAAATCTTATAAATAATATAGTACATTTTTAGTTTTTGTCATCTTTTTAAATAATTCTACTCATGAACTAAATTGCGGAGTACATTTGCTGAAATTTCTTCTTCGTTCCACTCTGGGTCTTTGGCCATAGACTCGAGCAAACAGCTTGTCCGTGTAGTGCATGGCATTAGTGCATGTCACATCTCCAACAAGACATCGACGGGTTGGAATCTGTCCAGCGTTCTTTTACACGGTCAGTGCGGGGGCTTGACAAACTTTTACCTAGCTGCTGCCTACAGCTACTTGGCTTGGAATCTCTCCAGCTGAGGCACGTGAAGGCGGACCTGATTCTTATACTTAAGACCGTTCATGGTTTGATGTCATTGGACCGCAGTGAAAATAATTTTATCCGGGGCCATTCTTTTCAACTTAGAAGCACTAGGTGTAACCTTGACTGTCGCAAGTAATTTTTTGCAAACCGAGTGGTGACGCCATGAAACTCCCTCCCCAAGGCTGTTGTTTCAGCTACTTTGCTGGGTGTGTTTCACGGATTGCTAAACAAAACCGATTTGTCCACCTACCTTAAGCGTCCATATCTATGATGCAGCCGTTAACGTCTTTATAGAACTGGTGTTAGTGGTAACTTGAGTGACCCTTCCGTTCTCCTTGCCCCTTCTGGCTGCAGAATGATTTATTATTAGTAGTAGTGTGTGGAATGGTTATTGCTAAACGTTAAGCTAAAACCATTAGTAATCAGTTTGAAAGTGTGCATGAGCTTTCTTTAAGACAATACATATGCAGGTCCTGCTGTTAATAGTTCAGTATTTATGCAGAAGACATTTAAGACTCATTGTTTTGTAGACTCGGTAGGCTCGGCAATGCTATGGATGATACGGCTGCCACACCTTCCCACTAAATAAAGAAGTGCTTCAAGTTCAATACACATGCTGTATACTACGTTCCATCGTTGTAGAATCCCTTGTGCTGTGTAATAATTGTCGTATTCCTGAAATTAAACTCAGGAATGACTCAAGCTGTGACTTGCTTGAATACTCCATCCATAGTCCTGAACCCAAATTTCGCTATGGATTCCATTTTCTGCCTGCATTTACCCAAGTTTATCATCGCCCATCAGGTTGAGTCGAGTTTAGCCAAGGGGCGAGTGTCAACACTCACATAAACACAAAACTCGTAGTACTGTTAACCAAAACAATAATACTGAAGCTCGATTGACCGGTGCATCTGTTAATTCTCGTGTTTGTGAACAGATTGAGTCTGAATGTATTAATTGTTCAACACACTTTGTTGATAATTATTCTACTACTAAAACAGAAAAAATAAATAAATGCAATAGTGATGTTAGTGGCATCTATTAACAAGAAAACAAACAGCTCCTAGCTTTTATTTATTCCTCCCTGTCATAAAAAAACAACAACTGAACGTGCTTCTATTGCTAGTTCTGTCTTAGATTGCAGTGACGGATTCAGGGAAAATTTAAGTAAGTCCGATTACAGAAGGCATAATCCAGTGTGTCATCAACTACATGGCTGCCATACAAGAGTCAAGTGATTGAATTTATAATGAATTAAACAGTAAAAAATAGCTATGAGGGTCGCCTTTAAAGAGGCCATCATTGAATGGTTAATCGGGCTTCATCGGGCATTTGTTGAAACGAATTGAGGTCCTTGGTCATTGGTCATCGTTCCAGGTTGATCCGAGGTAATTTAGGACCGCTGCTTTCCAGGGGCGCTGCTCTTATAGGGGCAGCCAATGAATGATGGACTATGCTTAAATTTCGAAGGTATTGGTGCTTCCGGATTGACACGAATACATGGTTGAGATCCAGATTGGATGAATAGAGACACGTGGTAATTTATGAGGTTTGATTTCCTATCGTTATAGCACGTAAAACCAAATATGACAGCTGTTTTTGAGTGATGATGTCACAATGATGATAATTTTGTGAAGGCAAACCAAGCAGTGCTACATAAAAATACAAACAACGTTTCGAAAATTATCAATTTTCGTCTTCAGGTTAGCAATAAAATTAAAGCATGGCAAAAGCCACTAAGTCAACCTATATTAAAAGCATAAAACAGTCATTTAAAACGGATAAAAACCACCAATTTCTCCCCTCAAAAGAGGAAAAAATGGCAGCCGAAAAGCAACGACCCACCTGCTCTGCTGGGATGCCACGTCGCAATGCATTCGTTATGTGGGTTTTACAATATGCCTGGCAAAAGAGTAGAGTTTAAGTGTTTTAATTACAAGAAAATATTCTTTTAGAAATTTATTATATCTGGCACTAAGTAGTTATGTACAGAGGGTGTATGTGTATGGATGAACAGCATTTCTAGATTTATTTGTGCCCTGGTGTATTTTTCTCGAAACAAGATTTGGATCTTGTTCAAGTCGGGGGTGTGGTCTGGGGTATTACCATGCTTTTTACTCCATTACAATGATGATAATTCGTCATTTGGTTAGTGATTGTTCCTTGGACTGTAATCTTGGTCTGTACTTGGCTGCGAGTGTGTCCAAACGTTTAAATGATACAGAACAACAGTTTTTTTCCGTGACATTGACATGAAGTTAGCATAGGAGTCCTTTAATCGCAGTGCTCCATTCACCCCACTCTCATAAATTAAAAGAGGACAACTGCCTAATGAACGAAATATTGCTGTTTATCAGCTTTAAAAAAAAATCTCGTATACTAACAATGCTAAGCAGGGTCTGCTAAGGGCGTTTGTAATCGCACATAATACTGATTGCTCAAAACTACCAGACCCTAGAACCTGCTCCCCAACTGCTCGTAATAGTAGAAAGTTACTCATCAAAGACGTGAGTGAAATCAGACCTGGAAATTCCACCCAGTACAGACATTTGGTAGTCGTCAGAATACTGGCATTGATATCGTAAAACCAACCCACTGTGTTTTGTATCTCAGTTTTCTCCTACAACTGATGTTACTGATTCCAAGCATATCGCTTATGGTGGAACTTCACTGTCGATCAACTGCCTTCATTTAAAAGTTATAATTCATGAAGTTTACTCCTCGTATTCCATTAAAGCCACCAATATTTCATCATACCAAATGCTCCCCATATAGATACATGACCAGACAGAATCCTCATAATGCCATTTATGGGGAAATGCATCAAGGACAATTGCTTCAACCCCATCAGCAAAGACAATTGCCGCAACACTAACACCAACCACAGCAGCAACAGCGTTAACAACTTCCATAACAACATCAACAGCAACATTCGAGCCCTTATTCATTCTGAACAGTTAGCACATAATCCTAGTCTTGGATATATTTAATTTCATTTATTCTGAAACCAATAAAACTATGGCCGACTGTGGCTCCAGTCTCCCCCTCACCATTCACCACTTCAACTGCATCTTGATATTTCTGATAAGAAGGACGTTGACATCTAATTGATTTACGTGTACCAGCATAGTGTGAGTCCTCTCTGTCCATCGTTATATTAAACATCAATGATTTTCGCAACAAGCTCAATGAACTTCACAGTATTGATACTGTGTTTGTTCCTGATTTGATTTATGAGGCTGAAACTTTAGATCCCTCAATTTATAGTGATCTCTCCTTGTACCTGCCAGGCTATTAAATTTTTAGTCGATGTTGTGAAGTTTGTGGAGTTCTCGAATTTTTGTATTTACTTCCATAGACATTTGCCTATGGGAAGTCTATGGGAAACCAAGACATGTTTACTTTCATCATGCTACTCGTTGCCTTTACTAATTGTTGCATGTACTGTACACTTGAAAAAATGAAGCCAACTAGTCTGAACGATTTAATTAATCTATTTAATTAATCTTATACTCAATAACGAAATTCATACTATAGCTGATGGAATTTTAAATTTTCCTGAAATTAAGAATTTCCCTGAATTTCCCAGAATTTCCCTAAAATCAAGGGGATCTACAGCTGTCTATTGAATATCACGATTTCGCCCCCTAGGAATGATAATCATTATTCCCAAATTGTTTCTATGTCAACTAGATTTATAGCAGGACAAGTTCCTAGTGTTATCTCATTCTCTGTACGGCCCATTTTTGGTCCAATCCTTAGATTGTTTATCTATCAATGGCAAAAGTAGCCACGTTATTCTTTTTTATTACTTAAACTTTACTATTCGGTTGAAACATTAATATTAAAACTATATAAAATTTTCTGGAATCTGATTTTCATCTGCCTTTCATCTGGAATCCTGATTTGCCTCTGTCGACAGCAGGAACTTTACAATATTTCGAGTGATGATGACCTTGATGTGATGCATTGTTTTCATTTAGGCTGAATTTTGACCTGCTGTTTTAATTTCGTAAGTAGCAGCTAACGGAGAATTGGGTTCATGAGTCGGCTTATTCATTCGTGCACATGGTGTAGAGACGTTACGTTGCTGTGTCAACGAATAATCCTTAAACTATGAGACACAGGCATGTTATTGTTTCGGGCATGTTGTCTGCTGTGTATTTTCGTTTTAACTTACAACTTCACCAAACTACGACGATTTCCGGTTTCAAATTCATGATTCTGTAGTCTAATGTCACTTCCGACGCCATGGTGAAGGAAATTCTCTTCAAACATACTTTTTCAAATGTTGCTAATGTGTGTCATTAACGGAATCCTTTAGTAATGGTTGTGTGCCTTCCTGCAGTGTTTAAATGGGACGATCAAGGTTATTATTTCATTGAGTTTATTTCGAAAATGGCAATTAGCTGTAAGGAAGCAATTATGTTTTAATTTGCCATATATTTTAAAGTTCACTTCGAAATTGGAAATTAGCTATAAGGATGCAATTATGTTTTAATATGCCGTATATTTTAAAGTTCACTTGACTTCCACCAGCATAGCGTACGCTTGTCAGAATTGCTTAACTATTCAGGATTCCGAATTTACAATGTGAGCGCTAGATCAATAAATTCAAAAAATCGTAATTTTTCGTAATAATAGTTTGATTTCCTACAAATTCTAACTCAACAATAATTTTAGAGGTTTGAATCGATGTAACAATTTCATTCCAAACTAACCTTTCACTTGGGCTCGACCCAGACTTAAAAGTTCTACCAACCAACCAACCAACCAGCCAACATTTTGCAATTTGGTTTTCATTATATGCTATTCTATGCCACCGTTGCTCTCCGCTTCGCCAAATTAAGTGTTCAACACTTTGCCATCTAGCTAACGATTTTACCGAATCGATATCGGTAGTAGGAATCAATAAAAAAGAAAACACGCCCTAAATATTAAAAAAAATAATAATTTCCAATAATGAAGTACATTTTGTTTTTACGTGCTGAAAAATGTGGGAACAAAAATGGAAAATTAACTTACATACTTATTGTATTGCTCTCCTGTTTGTTACTGTGCTAGAAATAAAGACAGGTGTTTCACAGTAATTGTTCGTGACTAAGAACTGGAGTATTTTTTTGCAGTCACCAAGCACCTGTGACAAATTAATATCTATCAGTATGCTTTTAACATTATTAGTAAACACCGTGTCACTTGCTTCTTTTCTAACAGGATATTGATTACCCTCACAAATTTGCGGTATTACAATAAACGTAAGACGTGTCAGGCAAGTCTGAGAAAAGTTGGAGAGGTAGGTTGAAGATAAAATGAAGCCTTTGTCGGTACCCTGCCAGTATTTATAATAATGAATTTAATTTTGAACATGCAATGATGAAAATAAGTTGGCCAGTAGCAGAGTGTAGCAGTGAGTATAACAGAGTATATCAGTGAATATAGCAGAGTATAACAATGAGTCTAAAAATGTCTCATCATTAGGTGTGTATCAAGACAGTACATTTATGCAATGATCTCTCAATGTAACATTTGTTCGGTTACTAGTTTTTACTTACGTATTATTATATTTGGTGTCTTTTCAAGCATGTTATTGACAGTTTGTAATTCGAACTGTCTTTAACGAGAAAGCATGGCAACTAAATCGTAGAGAAATGAGAATTACCATCGTTTGTTAACTTCTGTATGTATTAGAACAATGTTAACTTACAATTACCATTTTTCATTAGCAGAGCGTAGTGAGCTAAGTGAGCATAGCGTACCATATTACAGAATTGAAAGAATAAAAGCACTAAAAGTAGCCAATGTTTTAAAAAGGCTAGCAAGTCCACATATATACAGTAAAATGCGACGTTTCAAGAGTATTCATCACGTTGTCAAGCAAAAACATTTATAGCATAAGCTGCAAGTCACAAGATACACTTAAATGGTTTCCCATTTTAAAGAAAGCAAGCCAGAGCAGTAAAAGATAAAAAGGTAAAAAGTGAATGAAGCCCAGTCAGCACAAAAAAAACTGAGTCTGGGACGAACTCTCCCTAACGAAGCAGGGAAGAAGTGATTCGTGGAGTAGATGGGGTGGCTATTTATGTGGTATCACCCTGGTGGGAAAAATTTGCATTTCCAAATTAGTGAAGCAATGGTGTATATTCCGAAAACTGTTTATTATTCGGCATCAAATGATTGTGGGCTGATATGTCATTTTTCAAGAAAATAATTTTCATGCATGTCTTAACTTTTAAGATCTGGGAAGTGCCCTGTCTTTATTTGGTGTTGAACAAGCGTGTTGGTTTTATCTTTGTATTTAAGGTATAATCTTTGGATTTGTACGATTAAATCCTTTTATTTAGTTCCTGTTTCGTGGTTCCTATATAGCTAGATGTGCACGTTGGTTCGCCACACGGGATTTGATAGATGACCTTCTTTGTTTAGTTTTATCTTTTTTCTCAACTGTAATCTTTAGCATAGTTCGTTTTTTTTTTAATTTCGTGCTACAGTGGGGACGATTGTAATATTTAGGGGAGCCAGCAATTTCCTAAGGTTTTATGTGGCATAAGGGAAGTATGGAACACATAAAATTGGATGGGTTGAGTTTTGGTGGGTTAGGGTTGAGAAGAGCACGTTGATCGATTAGTTTTTTCAGCAAATGAAGAGGATACCCATTTTCAACAAATTTAGAAATTGTGTATTAAAATTCTCGAGCAAGGAGAAATCTATTGGTGGTGTGGTCAAAGATGCGTTTTATTTCGTCAGAAACTGCAATATTTTTATTGTCTGGGTCAATGAAGGAATATAATTCATTAAACGAGTTGTATGTATGGGTTTTCTAAAATGCCTAAATTCAACTAGATTTTCAAGTGTGATAATGACAGTCATGTCCAGAAATGGGATGGCCTTGTTTTTAGACTCTTCCATTGGGAAAGGGAGGGAAGGGTTAAGACAATTTAGAAATTCCAGCATTGATAATTTATCAAGACTCTGTGTGAGGGGCAGGGAATTATCCACAAATCTTTTGTTAAATTGTGTGTGTGGAAATTTTAGCAAAAGAGCGTCATCAATTTTATTGAGTGCAATGGCGGCCAGGAAGGTCGAAATGGGACTACGAAATAAATTTTCGTAGTGAAAAAAAAGTTGAGGCGAACACTATTTTTACTGCGTCGAAAAAAAGAGGGATATCCCAGCCAAGTGTGTTAAGTGGTTCAGGGTTAATTTGTAGTTTTTTTGAAATACATTCTAAAATATACTCTTGGCTAAGGAAGGGGAACATTGAAACCACATCAAATTACACAAAAAATATTATTTGTTTGACAACGGTATGAAAAATCCAGAAACGTGGCATTTCACTATATACGAGTGTACTTGCTGGCTTTTTAAAACGTTGACGTTGTTTGCATATTACAGACACCAATTTGCGAAATGTTGGTTGGTTGGTCGTTCGGTTGCTCTTCTGTCGTCTCTTGTGGAGCCCAAAAGAAAGGTCCGATTGGAATGACATTGGCTTGAAACCCATAATAGTACTGTTGAGAGCGAATTTGACATGAATCAACCAATTATTATGGAAGAAATTACATACTGTTGAATTTACCGATATAACACTCGCCAACGTAAATTTGGAATCCTAAAAAGTTAGGAAATTCCGACGCAGCACACATCATGCTGCTGATAATTAGGGCATTAAAAAAACCAGCAAATTAAACATCTTTCTTCTTTATAACTAATAAGCTTTGTTTTGCATAACTCTACGAAATAATAATATTTGATCGTCGCATTTAACTAATACAGAAAGGCAGGCAGCCATTAAAAATAAAAGTATTCAATCAACGCAGCACAGTCGCTTTAGCTCGCAACTCTCAACACCGTGGTAAATTAATGTATATGCCTGGCGAAATTCGAGCCACGGCAACTGACCTAACCTTACCTAGCCATTACTAACATCTTCAGCGCTAATAGTTTACACAAATTCATGTAAACAGTCAGACGAATTTGGAAAAGAGTAGCAAACAACCAGAGAAGCATGAAAACCGTGACAAAAATTGATTTCGCACTTCTGAACATCAGATGACAAACAAGTTAGCATTCACAACTATATCATTCGCTACCACAATGGCGGGCTCTCGATGCATCCCAAGTGATGAAAACACACCAGTTAGAAAAAGAATCTTGGCCTGTTATTCACAATATAAATGAAAACAACACATGCAAGAATTAACACAGATTGTTGTCAAATGATAAGAATTAACTCCTATAGAGATAATTTATTTTGGTACTAGTTCCACGTGTCACCATCAACATTTCCGAAGCTCATTCAATGTTGAGTATACATATTCACAGCGTTTAATCAACACAAAAAGCTTTTGTATCTATTCCTCTAGTAGAGGGTAAAAATAAGGTGATATTAATGTTGGAATTTTTCGTGTAATAAACGTGTTTGCACTGAAAATGTCAACATTGGTGTTTGGTTGTTGAGGTTACGTAATAACAACGTTTAAAAAAGCTGTTGCATCTAGTCCTCTATTAGAGGTTGAAATGTGTAATAATTACTAACGCTGTAATTTTTGGTTGCATAGAGGTGATTTTTTTGTGGTTTAATATACTTGTTTGTGCTAAAACGGTCGACGTTGATTTTCGGTTAATGTACGTGATCACAACTTACAGCCTAATCAACGAAATAATGTATTGCATCCAGTTCGCTATTAAAATGATATGATATTTGATGGGAGGAACCATCATCTGGACCGGGAAATTAGATGGAAAGTTATTTACATCCAGAGACATCAGGGGAGATTGCTCCTCGCTGGTACTGCCCTGGGTCCAACATCGAGTGGCATAAAGTGGCGCAGCATAGTGTGGAATTAAAGCCAAGAAGTCATTTTAGGGGACTGTAACTGTCTATGTTTTATTTTCGTATGCGTTCAGGACTAAGCCGTCGTAACGTTTAACATGTTCATATTAGTCTGCTTACTTTGTAGCAATGCAAGTTATGCATGAGGCATGAATTTATCCTGGGTAGAATTAGAGTACAAAACTTACATTTGG
>JAHWFP010110386.1:0-16635 GCA_023313725.1 Lithobius niger
TGCCGAAGAAGACAGTCGTCTGAGCCCCAAAATCTCCAGAAAAAAATTAACTGTCGAAAATTTGCATAAGATATTGGTGGCCACACGGAGTAGGCATTCTAGACAAGTAGTCAGCCGTTAAATTAAGCCTACCAGGGATACATTGAAGCTGAAACGACTACCTATTTAAATGTAACGCCCACCTTCGAATTCGGGTGGCCGCCATAACAGGGATGGATACCTTGCTTCCAAATATCCATAACAGAGCTTTTTTGGTAAGTTTGTAAGATAAACCTTATTCCATACAAATACTGTTGGTGCCCACCACCACTATTGAGGTGCCAACCAACATTATTCTCACTCAATTTACATGCATTTAGCGCTTACCTGCAAGAGATAGCTGCTTTAAGTTGACTGGTCCCCGGCCAAACATTTTCATTGGAGCCGTAATGATTCGTAAAGATTTGTCAGTCAACTTATTGTCTTGCAGTGACAACTTTTCGAGGCTAAAACATTAAAATATAAATGTCACAAATCAAATTATTGAGATTATAGGACCTATAACTTAGTGTTGTGAAAAGAATTGACTGGACAAGTATGTTGGTCACATGCTGTGAATTTTTCGACTTGCTATGCATACAAGTAAAGCCATCGCAGGGGATTTCATGTTTACCTAAGGAAATTAGAATTTCTGGGTAATTATGAAACAGGTTCTAGCATGCTCAGAGGAATTAGCTTACAACGAGAGTAATATGCCACATGTATTAGTGAAAAACTTGAGGCATTAATATTTCAATCTACGGATAAGAGATTTTCTACGTAGATATTTAAAGTGATGCTTTAAATTACATTAGAAATGCGTATCGTGCATTACGGTGCCACTCATTCACTGAATTTGGGCTTGCGATGAATTCAGTCAGTGGTAGCTCCGAAAATAGTTCTGTTCGAGAAGAGAAATCTATTAAAATCGATACCATCTCTAGTAATCAAACAGCTACAGTCTAAAATGGGTAGCCTATACCACAAAACAAAATTAGCCCAAGTATTTTCTACAGTATATTCTGACGATACTCACCTACCACTCATATGGTCAGATAATTAAAGCCTACTCTGAATACAGTGGATACAGTTTAGTTAGAAAGAAAATGTTAGTTATAATTCTTGCCTGCAAGTTGAAAATAAGTTGCCGTTTGGTGGTTTGTAAAAGACTAAAAATGGGAACTATACCGGTAGCTAAAATATCATGGATCCGACGGATTCAACTCCATTCAATGTGTAAAGGAGCCTTGGCTTCACACTAGATTGGAGAGGAGACCTCAACTCCACATATCAAAAACCTGAGGGTTTTCAACAACTTCGTTCACATAGAACTTTCAACCACTAACGTAATTCTGCTCTGGCAAAAATAGGAGTACACACTCTTTTCACCACAATTTCAAGAAAATGGACTCAATCAATCCAATCTTTTACGTCCGTAAAATATCTAACTCTATCTTCAATTCTGCGCAAACAGAATCAGGAAATGTCATCTACAACTTTTTTAATGTTTAAAACCGTTTTCGCTAGAAACACCGCAACGTAGACGCAACTTCTGTTCACCTATTTTTGACTCTTCCATTTGTAACTACTATACATGTATTACGATTTACATTTTGCTATAAAGCCACCCCAGCTTAGAGTTGTTTTAAGGAAAGATGCTGCTAAAGCACATAATCTTTCATATGTATGTATTACGAAATGCTCGACATTTTTATTTTGAATTGAGATGACGAGTTCAGTTGACCATAAAAACATTGACTATATTTTTATCTATGGCTGCAAATAACATTTAAACCTAATGCATTTTAGCATTCAAACTAAGCTGGAATATTTGATCTTTTACTTTGTGCTAGGGATCGACCGGGTAACAAAAAACTGAGTCCGAGCCTAGTGCGAGTAATTATGAATACCCACCGAGGCGAGTCCGAGTAGTATGAATTTTTGCTTTATGTTTAATATGCAGCTTTTTTTACTTTGGTTTCGTTTTTTTTTTTTTTGCTGTCAGTCATTTTCATTTCGTCCAGTTTTGTATTGCGCATAGTATAACAATGAACGAAACCAAAAAAAAGGACGAAACCAATTATAACCCATAACCGCCTAGATAAGAACGTACGCCTTTAACGTATAACAGCGAAAAACTAAGTCCCAGCGCGAGCTTTGTGAGGGGGTCCCGGGGACCCAGAGCAAAGAGGGCAGTCACAGCCAGGTGGTCAGCGTCGTCGGCTCCAAACCAAGAGAATGCCGGTTCGAATCTGAGAAACGACCAAAGACTTTAAAAAAAGGGTCTGAAAGTTTTTTCAGGCGGTTATGGGTTAAAATACTGTAAAATACCAGTAATTCTTTCTTCCAAATTTTTTAATTATAAACTTTACGTCATTAAATAAAGTGAAGTCAAAAATTAAATTGACCAGCAATTCTTTGTTCCAATTCTTATTTTTTAAATAATAAAGTGAAATGAAAAATAAAATGCATTTTGGTTACTTTGTCTCACAATAGGCCTTTGTCGGCTTTACTCCTTTAAGCTACGATGTGGCCCAAGTGGAGTAACGACGTATATATGCGTCGAAACTTTTATGGTAAGTGCGGGTCAAAAAATGCAATTTTCGGCCAAAATATCGACATGAGAAAAACTGAAATTCGCTACCCGATATGTTGTGCATCGATTTCTGTAAACAAAACGTTGTTAACGATGTCTATACTTTTATAAAAAGCTTTTTAGTTGAGTGCAGTCTCACTAAAAACAGCAAAAATGTGGTGTTCATTCCTTTTGCCGAAGTTCAAGAACAAAAAGCTGGTCATTTTCGACAGCGGTAACGATCAAACCATCTGACTGGCGCCGCCATCTTGGGTCCATTGAAAAGCTGGAATTCCTCTCTATCCGGGCCTCCCAACCATGCTCTCAACCCATTTTCTCGTTTTTTCCACGAGCTACGTGTGTTCGCTCACTGCCCCTGTGAGTTTCGACAAAAAAAGGTGGCAACCACTGCATCTGCAGTGGCTGCCACCTTTTTTTGTCGAAACTGACCATCTGCAGTGGCAGCAACAGCCCTGTGGTGCCGGGAAGACGCTGCTAGTTGTGGTCAGTTGAGGTCCTACTTCAACATACTTCTGGACTTAAAATGACTGTTGGTTTACGGCACTTTTAGATCAAAGCTTAGCTGTTCTAAGGCCTATTGGCGCGTCCTCGAGTTCCCAGCCCATGCTAGCAGTATGATTAAAGTTTAGCTACGGTAATTTTCGCTGCCACCAGAAAGGATAGCACAATTTAACTAATCTATCCTGACTTAGGTTAAATATAGTGTAAGCAACACGTTCAAACGAAGTGGTTTTAGTGTTTATTTAAAAAAAAATCACTCTTGGTCAATTTACATTCAATTAGTTTCATAAATAAAACCAGGAGCCTATTGAAAACAACTAGGAGCATGTCTCTGTAACTTCCATTACAGTATTAAGTCAGGAGTGGCTACAGTGGTGTACAAGTTTGTTAGCAGAGGTCGCCACCTGCACGAGATGATTACAGGTGTGCGTCACGTTCTCAAGGCTAATTTTCGGTCCAATTGTTTTTAAGCAATAAGTGTTTAACATGGAAACAATACCAAAGTAATAATAAAAAAACTAAACAAACAAACGGTCAGTAGTTCGTAAGTTTCTATAGCCAACAATAAAATAGAGCGTTGTTTTCGTAGCACACTCTGCTTCGTGTGCTAAGTTTCAGTTTCGATTTTAGTAGGGTTGTGCCGATTAATCGTTTAAACGATAATCGTCTTCTTCGCGATTAAATGTTTAGTAATTTTCGTTTGATACAAACCGAACCTCCGGCTGCCGATATTTGCGGTATCGGTTTTGGCAACTTTCTCAGAAATATCGATAACTTTGGAACCGTTCTAGATTACGACATGCGGTTCGCGGCGTTTTGCTAAGGAAATCACCGAGTATCTTCCTATACTTTGTTCCACATTATGTTTTCAGAAAACTGGCTGTATGACGCCACGTTTTCTTCTACTACGAGTGCAAAAAATCCGTAAACATCCCATTCGTAAACTCTAACAGTAACTTTGTTGAGCGTACAAGTGTGATATCCACATGTTTTTGCACTCTTAGTGCTAGGAAACGAGTCATCATCCAGTCAGTTTTTTGAAAACATAATGTGGAACAAACTATAGCTACGTTTTAACTGTGGGTTGCTATTAATTTTTTTTTTATTTTAATAATTATTGGACTTTTTATTAGACTGGCACTACCTGCCCGGCGTGGCTTTGCTGTGGTCGGACATCTAGAACTCCCAACAGCGATAGTGGCCTGTGGCTTTTGGCTTGAGCTTTTGCTAAGGATTGCTAGCTGCAGGTCTGTTTTATACCAGCTGCATGGCAGCAGGGAAAGCGTGGACCTGTAGGAGAGCGATTCTAGGAGGGATGGAGAGGGGGTTGAGGACCATCTGGAGGGGTGGTGCTTGAGAGAGCAGAGCCAGCTGTCACTTAACAGAGTACAATGAAACGGCGGACGTCCAAGGGAAGAGCTCTACTGGGATTGGAGGTAGAATTGAATCCTAGAAAGCTGACTGGCTTAGAGCCATTTGAAAGCTGCAAGGAGTTAAAACTGAGTGGGGATGAGCCAGTTTAAAGGCAAATAAAAACGTTAAACTGAAAGAATGAAGGCTTGGAAAAGCCGGGTGAAATGAGTGACGGTTACAGCCAGAGCAGGCGGGTCAGAGGCCAGGGACGGCAGCAGACAGGCGACGAAAACAGTGAAAAGTTGATCGATCTCAGACGACAGGGAGGTGACCACGATGTGTTGAGCCATGACGCAGGACGAAAGGGAACCACGGAAGAGTCGAGAGTACACCGTCCGTAGCGCTGACGCCGGTCTACGTCTTCTCATCCAGGAGCAGGACGGAGGCACTTCCACAAGGGCTCCAAGTTGTCCACCATCGATCTGTATACGTGGAAGGTTGTACAATCGTCATTAGGTGTAATGGGTAAATCAAGGTCGCTGTTCACGAAAATGATGTCAGTTTTTCCAACTTACGAGCCTTGCTCATGTTGAAACACATAACATCAGAAACCGCAACCAAAAACTTGTCCACATAAACTCCACGCGCCGGAATGTAGATAGGCCGGCAAGCATGCTCGGAGCTACGGTGGCAGTAGGTCCGGTAAGAACGTTGACGAAGAGGAGCTTCGCCAGGAGTTGAAGAGAGGTAATTGGCTCAATGCATGGGGACAAGCCACAAAAGAGACGGCGGTAGGAGCAGGATTGGTCGATTCATTGGCAGGGTTGAGCCTTGTTCGTTATTGGAATTAACCGAAACGAAAGGAGAGCGCCCAGCAGCACTGCACAGAGGTCTTGCTCGAGTGCCAGTAATCCAACTGGGAAGATGGTGTGGAGGCGACAGGGGATACTCTGCCGCCATTCGTGCTGGGCTGCCAGCGTGGTTGGCCGGCTGGGTACTGCTTTGACTCGATGCGCGGATTTTGGCGACGAAGGAGTCGCATTGCGTGAAGACGTCTTCCTCCGTGTGGTGGGCGAGTGATTAGATACATGGGTTCTCGCCACGAAAGAGACAGCCAGCAGGAGGAGATGACGTTTTTAGGATGTGTGGAGTTCTAAGAATGGGTGTGTTGACGAAAAGGAGCACTGGGCAGAAACGATGAGACGACAGATTAGGTACGTGGATTTCAGCCACAAATGGGACGAGCAGTCGAAGGAGACAACGCTTTCCGTCTTGGATTCCTGAGGCCGGGAGCGTTGACGAACAGGCGCACTGGGCGGAAAACCACGAAAAGTGGGGCGGTTGACTCGATATGTGGGTTCTTCCCACGAAAGAGACGAACAGTTGGAGGGTGCAACGCTCTTCGTCTTGGATTCCTGCGGCTGGCTGTGTTGACGAAAAGAAGCACTGGGCAGAAAGCCACAATACGGGCAGGCGATCGACTTGATACGTGGAGACAGCAAAATGGCGACGATTGGCCTGGGTGGCGTGTAGAGTGTGGGTCAACCCCGGGAATTTATGGGGAGGGAGCCATGGTGACTTGTCCACTTCTGCAACGAGACAACCAAGTTCGAAATGTGATGCGAGTATGGGTGGTCGTAGTACATCTCGTCATGACGAAAGAAGCTTGCTTCAGCCTGCGGCGGAGGTATGTGGCAACTTTCGTGCAGGGGCAGTAGGGTTGGAAGCCTGTGGTAACGGTGCCGCGGGGCCAACGAAAGAGGGAGGCGGCTTCAGTGATGTCTTGTCTGCTGCAATGGAGACCTTCAAAGGGCCGAAGACGAACACTCTTCTTGGTCGGTGAAAGCAATGACAGATTTGAAATGATGATGAGCAGCCTGACCTAGTCGAGACAGCTTAACAATGCCGTTCACTGGGAGAGATGTGGGTAGACTCTGAGAGAATACAGAGAGGGAGCCATGATATCTTGTTCCTTTTAAACAGTGTCTATCCGTTCTGCCACCGAATTCAAGTGTGGTAGTGAACGGCCGTTTCCATCGAGGAAACGGCGAACAGGAGTACTGGGGGTAGACCAGAAAGGGGTGGACGATTTCATTGATAATAAGCCACAATGTCTTAATTGTTTTCAATAGTGTCTGCCTGTTCAGTCACCGAATCCAGGCGTGGTAGTGAATGGCAGTGTCCGACGAGATCTTGTGACGATGTCTTTGCTAGGGTGTTAGGCGGCCACATGAGTGGTGGCCGCCTGCAAAACTTGCTTCTTCTCCATGACACGTGGTTGAGAAGGGTCAGTGGTTGTATGTTTTCCTCTTTTCCTTTTCCAAGTGTGCTTGCTTCAAGCCAATTCGGAAGTGTCAGGCTTTGATCATCTTTTCAAGGCCGTAGAGCAACCCACTATTGCAATCTGGTGAAGTCCAGAGGAAGAAAGATTACCCCAAAAGGACTTGCACGCTTCACAGTTTTATAACATTAGGAAAAAAAATGAATTCATTTTATGTATTTGTTTTTCATCAAGTTAACATCAATTAGAAAAGAAGTTTCTTCCAGTGAGTTAATGAATTAAATGTGTTCGGATAAGCCGAAACAGCAAGGGGGAGACAGTTGTTTCCAAAGGCTTCAACAAGCCTAACGTCGTTGGACGAAAGAGAGGGGCGTGGTTGACAGGTAGAAACTTGCTTCGATTCTGGTAGGCGTCTTTCATGGTGGCGTTGTCACGAAAGGGGCTGGGATTCAATATGGCGGGCGACGAAAACAGCTTGCATCAGTCCAAGGACACGTGTTTCATGCCAGGCGTTGGTGCCGATGAAAAGGAACAGCAGCAAGTCGACCCAGACAATCGTGCTGAATCAGCCATACTGGCTGCAGCCACGAAAAAGGCGGAAGAACGGGGATAGCAGCTATAGATGCTGTAGTCAAACTAAGGATGGACGTGTCAGCAACAGTCAATGAAAACAAATTAGATGAAACGGGTGACAGTTCATTGTGGGCTAAGCTTGAGGCGAAGCCGGCACGTCCTGACAGAGGGACCAGCGGCAGAGCGAGTGGCAGACTCATCATAGGGCGGAGGAGTGTCTTCTGGGCGATACATCCTTCGGGTTTTCTCTCCCCTTGGCGGCAGCTAGGATGTGTTGTTATGGCTGGAGCCAGCCTAAAAGGGCCCAACGTAAGGGAGCTTACTTCAGGTCAACGAGAGGCAAGTGACGTCGTCCGTACCGAGGCGGCAAGGATAAAATCAGACCGGTGTGACGATTGGATGAGGGAATAGCAGTGATGGACGGCAGCGGCTGCAAATAATGCGAGTGACGGCAGTCGACGGTTCACCTTATTCCGATGAAAGACGCTTGCATCAAGCAGATGGAGTCATTCGTGCCGGACCTAAGTCCCCTCAAAGACAACATGTGAATCCAGAGGGCGGGCAACGAAAGAAAAAGAAAGGAGAATACGGACGAAGAACAAAAGATGCGGAGGTTTCGTGCCATGCTTTTCTATAGGAGGACGGGTTACCAAGTTGGCGGATCCAAATTTAAATCCTTCAAGATGTAAGGAGCATCATGAGAACATTG
Organism: Lithobius niger; assembly: GCA_023313725.1. NCBI lineage: Eukaryota > Metazoa > Arthropoda > Chilopoda > Lithobiomorpha > Lithobiidae > Lithobius > Lithobius niger. The sequence continues at coordinate 8,032 of JAHWFP010110386.1, forward strand.
ACAGGTATTGTATATTTTCTAGCAGCAACAAGAATTGCCATTTTGGGGCAAAAAGGAAAACTGACTTAGTATATGATCTACAGATTGTGTGGTTTTTTTTTTTAAATAATTACAGTGGATGGAAACCACACAAAGTGTTTGAAATTAAAGGTGCAGTTTTGGGACTAAAGCATACAACACCGCTAACGGTTTGCTCAAGACTACAAACATATAGCTAGTAATTACGCCTACATAATTAATTATGCACTGGTTGCAAAAGATGACAAGGAAAATCCCGTCGCATGAATGAGGTACAGGAACAATGGAAATGGAAATTTACTAAAATAAAGGGTTTGCAGATTAAATTATGTCCATAAAAACTTACTACTTCCCTGGAGTGCAGTACATCCTACAATAGTCAGAGTGAAACTAAAATAAGTGGGTGAATAATTAGTTACTCCTTAGCTAAATATGCCCTTGGCAGTACATCTACTAACTGGCTCTGTAACTCCAACTAATTTCTTTTTGCTGCCCAACGTGCTTCATCTAACCTTGGTAAAGGAAGATTTCCCAAATGTTGTAGAACGTCATCTTCAGACAAGATGTCACAATTAGTTAAATCAAGTTCTTTTATATAAGGCAACAATGCCACCAACTGGCCAATGTAAGTGTCCACGCTACAGTTGCTCATGTTTACTGAGGAAACAACTGTCTCACCATAACTATTTACAAACAATGTAAGCACCCTTGCAGTAAACAGAGAGGAATTTCTATCAATCACTTTCTGAAAGATCATTTCTCCAATTAACTCTGGCAATTCACCAAAATGTTCCACAGCATCTATGTGGTCAGCTACAAAGTTTAATACCATTTCAAACAGCTTCTTTGGACAATTTTGAACAGGCAGGCATCTTTTCCCAAGTCTGCTTCTCTTACTCTGGATTTTAATCCCTTCTAGATTTTGACGGTCAGCATCCATTTGACTTGAAATAATAATTTCTCAATACATCCGAGAGCTTGTACTGTATTCAGTTCCAAACATGCAAGCAACCTGCAATTAAAAAGAAGAAAAAATCCTGTATTTATAACAACACCAACATTTAATACACGCAGCACTGCTGTCTGCCGATTTGTTTAGAAAAAGGCTGCACTGATACCAACTTTACCGGTCCGATATCGATACCGAACCAGTTTAAAAAAATTTTTCGATACCGGTACCGAACCCCAAAATTTTGTCCCCAATATTTCATTACCGTGTACTTTTCTGCAAAAGTCCAATAATTATTAAAACGAAAAATTTTTAAATAGTAAACAACAGTTAAAACATAGCCAGGAAGATACTCAGTGATTTCCTGAGCAAAACACCGCGAACCGCATGTCATAATCTCGAACGGTTCCAGAGTTATCAATATTTCAGCGAAAGTTGCCGAAACCAATCCGACACCGCAAATATCGGCCGCCGATCCGATCCAGTATCAGTACAGCCTTATACACAACTGTTAAGACTAAAGTGTAGATATCAGTGCCGATCAATTTAGGCCCCATGTGATGATGAATTCGCTACATACGAAGGCTCAGGCCCAAGCGTCATCACAATCCACGATAACATCAAGGTGAACCGCACTCCCAGGACAGAGGAACCAACAAGTATGGCTGTATGAGAGCAAGTGTGAGGCATGAACTGAACTATGTATCTAAATTCCAGATAAGCAAACCCAATCACTGTATACAAATGACTATTTATTTCAAGCGGCAAGGACTTACCGGGCCCGTCCTTCCTTACACTTTGGCGCCCGAGCAAAATGGATGGAGATCGATGAACTACAACGAAATTATGATTGGCTTATGTGTGCTGGGAGTGAAGCTAATGCTTTCAGCATGCATGGGTGCAGTCAGCAAATTTGAGTGCATTTTTCGTTTTCAACTGGATCAGATTTGGTAATGATGAACTGTGATGTCAACTACTGATAGCTTTTGTGTTGCGAAATTTTGAGCACTCTTTACATTCCCTCTACAGTTACAAAGTGTTGAATTAATTTCATTCTCCTTTGTCTAGCTAAAATTGGAGCTATAACTCCCCCGATTGAAGCTTCTTACCCCCGCATTGCGCCCCATCACGATGAAACTAATGAGCCTAGTCTAGCAATGGGAGAGAGAAATTTTTCGCAAGCGACCGATGCTAACATTTTCAAAGAATGAGTTCATTGGCTTGGCAAGCAAGCGTATTTTTTTTTTATTTCGTGAAGATCGGTTGTTTACCTGCTTGATGTTGCTAGCTTTTTATTGAGTCAGCAACCAACCGAGGAATACAAATACAATATACCTCCGGACATTCACCACATCAACTCCGAACCATAGCTGAAAATGAAATGCACAGACTCGTTCAAAGGTCAACAGACTACCAAACAGCACTTCCACACTTCGACAAAGCGAAAGTGAAATACCCCAGACGCTTTCTCAACCAAGCCATACAGAAAGCACTCACAACAAACGAAAAGAGAATACGACTCCAAATCTACAACATCAATAAAAAGCGAGCAACATCGAGCAGGTCTCGCATACCTCCACTACTACTGTAACAAACTTCAAAGGATCCTAACCGAAAATAATGTTTTCCACCTACTTCAAGAGCGACACAAATCTGAAAAAGATGCTCGTTCCAAATCGAACAGTAACACAACACAGGACAAGGAGCACGCGATAGAAACGCTATCACCCCACTATAATACAACATCCGCATCAAGGCCACCACCAGAATAAAAAGTCTAGAACCGAAAATCGCCAGAGAAATATCCCTTCTCGTGCACCAAAAAGAGAAGAGATAGCAGCTGGGTGCTCCAAAACACACAGTGTATCTATGCAGTACCATGCAATGGGTGCGCGGCAATTTACATGGGAGAAACACTAGTGATGCACCGAATACAAAATTTGCCGAATACCGAATATATAACCGAATACCGACTATACAACCGAATACTTAACTTGCTAAACACCGAATACCAAATATTCGGCACCAAAAAATTTACAAATTCGGCCGAATACCGAATTATTCGGTCCTATGCCGAATAATGGCAGAATAGACCAAACACTGAACCGAATGCTCTGCCGAATACCTGTAAATCAAATGTATTTGATCATTTTTCCATCTTTTATGAATGTCAGAAGACAACTACTCCCAAACCAAAAAACTAAATGACTCGCTAAACGTTCTTTTCTTACACTGCATAAATATATACTAAAAAAATATTCGGCTGAATACCAACAAATCTTGATACCATTCGGTTGGATACCGAATATCACTATTACACCAAAATCAGTATTCGGCCAAATACCGAAAATCGTTATTTGGCCAAAGTCAATATTTGGCTGAATACCAAATACTTGAACAGGGTGGTGTTCAAAACTTCATGAAGAAATTCCCGTATTTTTCCCGGTTTTTCCAGACCAATATTGACATTTTTCCCTGATTTTTTTTTCGGTCAAAGGAAGATGCACTACGGGACTGAACATTTTTTTCCACATTTCACTAAAATCGCCATAACTGCATCACGTTGTTTTGCTAAATCAAAAATTGTATTGCCATACCTGATATTTGTAAACAGTCGGAAGCCATAATCTGAAAAAACTAGAAATGCACTTAACACATAACATCCCATATTACTTTGGCCTAAGAGTTTTCGCTTTCTCATACATGAAACAAAAAGGATATGGATTTTTACTGAAATAAAGTGCAAGTTTTACAAGTGAAAAGTGAACGTAAGCTATTCTTCTAAGACAAAGAGACTTTCCGGAAAATGTTGAAATTCCCTGGCTTTCTTTGTATGTTTATCAAATTCCCTAAATATTCCAGACTTGATAAATTCCCTGAAATTTCCCGGTTTTCCAGGTAGAACGCCACCCTGTTGAATATTTGGCTGAATACCAAATAATAACCGAATATTCGATCCCTAAGAAACAAACCGTGAAATCCTTACAAGAGTCCTGGTAACAAACACCGGTGAACAGAAATGGAATTACAATGCACCACCTGAATCACTCCACCAGATCGAGTGGAAAGACACCAGAGCCTTACTCACGTCAAACACCACCAGAGACAACCACCATAGGGCTCTGGAGTTCATCACAATCAACCTAATGCAAAAATACGACCAAATACTTAGGAACATTCAGCTTACTCCCTACCCTAACGTCATGAACCTCGTACATCCAAAGCTAGCAGACCAACTGAGAGACAAGTGGAAAGTCAAGGCCAGTTCTCCTCCCAGCAGGCCTTACACAGATCAGTGGTAGAGAGCAACCATGCCAAACGCAACAGCCATAAAAGAAAACAAATGTGAAAGTAAACGTAGCTTAGAAAAAAGCCTGAAGAAGACCAACGTGTTGTAGCCCACAATTTTATTAACAGTGAGGCTTATTGTTTGTTAAAAATTAACTGTACAACAAGAGAGAGTGAACATTGACTTAGCGTGAGCTTGTAAACAATGTTAATAATATTATGAACAGAGAGGAATTCACACACTTTTAGAAGGGCAAAATATTACAATAGCCTATACTTCGGATTACCTCAAATTGTAACATATTAGACCCGAAATAAATCAGGAACATTTTGCATGGGTTCTACATAAAATTTTAAGCTATGGATAAGGAAGTCAACTTTAGGATTTGAATTTTAATTCTCGTTATATCAAGTTGGAAAATTTTCTTCTTCGATCTGCAGGCATTTAATATGGGAATAAGATAAGTTCAAATACGAGCCGCACTCACTACAGCTAGAACACATAACATTACGAATTACGTATAAAACAGTCCGCCCAATTTGAAGAGGTGCCCGATATAGGGTTCTTTTAGGGATAGTCCGATATTGGTATCGGTACGGTATATTCAGTATTTATCGGTATTTTTGCCTCATCGGTATCGGACCACTGTAAGGCTCCTGATACCGATATTCGTTACGCCCACAAAACTAACAGAAAGTGTGGCAAATGCAACAAGCAAGCTATTTGCTCAGTTTGTAATGAAAATGTAGCACGTGATGGTTCTGACGCTTGAGTTTTACAACAATCAACTTAAAATATAACTAGAGGATGAAAGTACTGAATCCATGAGTAAGAGTAAAAATACTGTTATTGCTGTGAAACCAGAAACTGAAGTAGCATTTGTATGGAAATTAAATTATTAGTCGTGTTTTATTAAATTATCATCGGCATCGGTTTCGGATCGGTTCACTAAAAACTCATATCGGCCGATCCATAGGCTCTTTCTTCTATTATAAATTAAATAGACACACATGCATGCAGGTTATAAAGCATACCAAAACTCACATGACCATATAGCTAGCTATTAAATCAATTCTTCCAAATTCCAGCATAGAACTACTCCAAAAAGATGAATAAGAGATTGAAACATGAGGTAACAATTGCAGTTCGAGCTAATTTATAAAAAATTAAACATCAAGACAAAGTGCGACTTGTAGATCTGTTATTTTAATATTGGAAGCTTGTGAAAAGCACATTTTTTAGGAATCATTAAAGTTAACAAGCAACTAGATTTTTTTTTTATATACGCTTCCTTACAGGAACTGGTGTTGGATATTGAACGTACGGTATTAAGATAAGAAAGTCAAAACTTAATTATAAGATTGATCTAATGGGTTAAAAAGAAAAGAAAATGAATTTTCAGACTTCCCATGACCTTGGAGAGGTCGCATGGACAGCCAGCCAAGTTGCAGGTTTGCGTTGCTGGCTAGGGTCCGGATTGAGGTCGGGGCCTGGGTCCCGCTGGTAGAGGTGCCAGCATTAATAGGAGCTTGGGTCTGTGCCTGGACTCCTGTGCTCAATTCATGCATTATCGTATAGCCAATACAGACGACAAGAACTATCGATTTTAATTCTTATACTGATATGGACTATTGAAAGAATGTGGTCATTGGAGAAATTAAAAGAATTTTTAAACATACCGTACTGCAAACAAGAGCATCTTAGGTGCAGAAATCCAGTACACCTTGGAGTACTAGTGCATTGAAAACAGCTATCCCTAGAAATAAGTCACCAGATTTATTTCTAAAGCCTTAGATAATAGTACCAGGGCTCGACTTAACCCCACAAAATTGATTAGCAAAACTGCGATGCAAAATGAAACTTTTATAGCAGATTCTGAATTTTGATTAGCAGTTTTTGTTTTATTTACTTCTTAAAAACAAATAGGCCTGGGCCTAACACATGTTTTTACTTTTTATTTTCTCAACAAACAGAACCTTTCAAAGCTCTTATTGCGTTCATGGAGTATTTTTTTTTTTTATTCTGTATAATTTATTTGTTATTTTTAATTACAGTAGATAATATTTTTGCGCAGTAACATTAACATTCCTACAGCTTCCAAGACATTTGTGGCAGTTTGGCCCAATCGTTGCGAATCATTGGGGTTGTCATTGGGCCATGCATTGGACTAGTGGTACCGGGATGAGCGCTCTTCCAAAACCTATTTTCTCCCACCCTCTCCTTGTGGTCGTTCCTGCTATGTGGGCTGTACCCACTACATGCTGCTATTAAAACGACTAACTTTGGCTGTTTTTTTTCGCACTTAAATGAAATGCAAACCACTTAAGCTAATCACTTGCCGTTTCCAATATTGGTAATAATAGCTGCTACGAATGCTGTTCTTATGCAGAGTGCAACAATGTAACTTAACGTTTTGCGTCGCAGCTTTGCGACACAAAACAAAAATTGATTAGCAAAACAACAATACTGCATCGCAAAATGCGATGCGATACTGCTTACGTCGAACCCTGAATAGTACTAAATTTAATTATAAAATAGTTTGTTGCAAACGCAACCGGAATGCCAAGGACCTGGTGGTCTCCTAACTGCCATCCAACGTTAAAATTAAAAATTAAAATTACAAAGTTTAAAAAGTTTAAAAAGAAGTCTATCTCGGCTGTAGAGGAAGGGTTGATGGAAGTAGGTTGGGGTTACGAATGCTTTACCACCAAGGTTAGACCTACCACGGACACAATGGTCCCCGATGGCATCGCCAAACGTGAGGGACAAGTGAGGGGCAATGCCAGGTATCATTGTCAGTATTTCTTATACAACAATAAAATAATGCACCGTAAAGCTTGGCCAAAGCCATTTGTCAAACCTAATATAAAAATAAAAAATGGAGTTCGGCACTCATAAGAAGTGCGATAAAAGCAGCAGGGTTGTCGGCTAATTATACTGTTCCCTTTGTATTAAAATTGTTTTTTCATTAGCATGGAGAGCAAATATAGTGGATTTAAATAACATTTTATTTTTTCTCAGTGGGTCGTGTATATTCTGGTCTTTTCAGAAAATATTTAAGGTCTACCTCATTTAAGAGGTAAAAAGGAAAATCGGAAACAAGCCAACAGCGAAAAACATACACTAGAAATAACGTAGTTCAGTAAGCCACCTTTATGCACTTACGTTTCGTCGGAGTGGCATGACCCGGATTCGAACCGGCTACCCAGTTCGCCCCCAGATCACTTGCATAGCGCCTTAGTCGCTATGGCCACATCCTCAACTGGCATAAAGATAACTCACTGGACCCGTTATTAAGGTCACAACCGTAACCAGGGCTCCATTCGACCGAAAGTCACTCGGCCAAAGACAATGGAGAGGGAAGACAAATCATACACTTGTCTTAAAGGCATAAAGGTGGCTTACTGAACTACGTTATTTATAGTGTATGTTTTTTGCTGTTGGCTTGTTTCCGATTTTCCTTAGTATTATTTCCAGCGATTTGTATCTATTTATTTCTCATTTAAGAGATGCCGGAAAGTGTTAACATTTTTTGCGGTTACCACTTTTGAAGGGAGCGAGTTCCATGGGTTTACTACCCTTACTGCAAATGATGACCTATGCATCTCTAATCGCGCTGCCGGTTTGTTTAATTTAAATATGTGCTCACGTGTATGTCTCGTCATGGACAATTCGAAGAGAGGGATATCAGTGTTAAGGAAATCTCTTAAAATCTTGAAAGTTAGGGTTAGATCCGCTTTCAAGCGTCGTAATTCCAAGGAATCTAAGTTCAATAGCTGGAGGCGGGTACATTTCTTTGCCGTATGTACAAGGAATCACTGAACATCTTAGGTAAATTTTAGTCGAAAATCGTATCAGGCTTGCCTCTGGTAACTATCCCAACATTAAAGGCACATCCGGCCTGCCTTATAACGGCCACGTGCCGATCGCCACATGCGCATGTTACTATCGCACCATTTCACGACACTCGGCATAGGATTACAAGGCTGACTGAGATTAGAGGTCGACCGGGTTTCGGTTTTGGTTTCGGCACTGTAACTGGCAAATTTCCGGTTTCGGTTTTGGTTCTGGTTTCAGCCATGAAGTTATAGGTCAGTTTCGGTTTCGGCCGAAACCGGTTTGATTTGTTATGGTTTCGGCCGAATCATATGCTGCAGTTTCGGTGAAGCCGAAACCAAGTTCCGTCTCCCAGGAGAAGCCACTTTCCGTAGACTAACTAGGCTGCAGACTAGGAACGAACTAGGGCATCATCACAGATCCTACTTGCATCTGCCGTGCCCACGCTAATCAATAAAACAATTTTTTTCAATCCAAATTCAATCTAATTATGGTTTCGTTGCACTAGAGG
>JAHWFP010110389.1:0-12096 GCA_023313725.1 Lithobius niger
CATCAAAGATGACAAAATTTAAAATATTAAGTGCAATCGTATAAAAATTGATGAAATTAATTCATAACATATTTCATTTGACATTGGGGAAACAAAACATAATTTAATTGCAATTTATAGGAAACCTTCATCCAGCAGAACACATTCCTTAAAAGCACTTAAGCATTTATTAATAAAGAAAAATCAGGGGGAAAAGAACAAATTTCATTGTTATGGGCGACGTAAACTCAACTTACTTAAAGAAACACAAGATATCTCTGAAAAATCAGATGAGAACGATTTGAAAATTTAATGGCCTCAATTGGATACAATATGCTGATAAATTCACCTACAAGAGAAGAAGTACACGCAGGAAAATTACTTCGATCATGTCTTGACCCGGTTTTTACTAACTTACAAAATAAACATGCGATAGGGTATGTTATTAAAATCAAATTAGCAGACCATTATGATACTATTTTAGAAACTCTAGATGATAATTGTATGATCAGAACGAAGCAAAAAAAGCAAAAAAAATTGCAAACTAAATCATGAAAATATTATTAGGTAATTGAATTGCTTTAATTGGGATCATCTGCACGAATTAAGCGACCCAAAAGAAATCTACAGGGTGGTCACAAATGATTCACCTCATTTTGAACATTTATTACTTAAAACATAAAAAAGCTACATGAATGCGGTTTGCTTCTTTACACGGAACAACTCAAAAAGTTATATGCAGCGCTGTTGCCAAAGCGTTAAGACCAGCATGCACTGCGCGTGACGTCACTTCCTAAAAATGGCGTCTGCACAGCGGAAGGCGATGTGTGTTGTTTGGATGTGCGAATCAAAATCCGTTATTTCATTACAAAGACAATTCAGAACGAAGTATGGAGGACAGGCACCTACAGGACAGTCTATACGATGGTGGGTTGAACAGTTTAAAGAAACGGGAAGTGTTACAAAGAAGAAGAGTAGCGGCAGACCACGCGTGTCGGAAGAACGAGTGGAAGAAGTGCGCGATTATTGGCTATTGGATATTTTGCGCGCTACGCAAGGGGCCCATGTAGAAGTGTACTGACATGCGAAACTGTATGTGTCATAAAACTTTTTGAGTTGTTCCTTGTAAAGAAGCAAACCGCATTCATGTAGCTTTTTTATATTTTAAGTAATAAATGTTCAAAATGAGGTGAATCATTTGTGACCACCCTGTATAATTACATTGAAAAAACATTACTAAAATTTATAACTATAATAAAACTGTACAAACAAAATTGGCTACAAACAAAACTATGAAGTCAGAATGGAAGAATAATCAACTTTTAAATAAAATAAATGAAAAAATAATAATTATGGTCGAAAATAAGTAAAAGCAAAACACCATCAGGTGAACTGCTTAAAAACTACAAAGAATTAAACAGAAAGAAATAATAAAGACAAAACAAGAATTCTACAAGAATTTTTTAATCAAAACTTTAATAATAGTAAGAATATTTGGAATAAATTAAATGAAATTGTTGGCAAAAAAGAATGTAAAAACTAACATTGATGAGACTATTACTACGGCATTTGAAAGTTTAACTATAGAAGGAATTTGTAACGGAATGGTAAATTGACTTATGGTACTAAGACTTCAAAGGAAAAAAAGGGAACTGAAATCATTAACACTACGAGGGGAAAAAAACAGGATTTTTTTTAACCAACGAATTAAGAATACGACGATGATTTCTGCACCAACTTCTCATGAACTGAATGCAATTATAGAGTCAATGAAAATTAAGTATTCTACAGGATACGATGGGTTCTTGATTTAACGTTTTGAAGAAAGTAAACACGACAAAATTTATGAAAATTTTAATTGCAGCTATTATTTAGAAATAGGAATAGAAATAGAGATTGACAGTGCACGAAGCATCCACCCGTAAGGCCCCAAGAAGTTAAGAAACTAGAGCGTCATAGTGTGATTTGAAAGTGTTGAGTGAAGGAGCGCAAACAATAGATTGAGGGAGGGAGTTCCAGGGTTGAACAACCCTTTCCGTGAAAAGGGGAAAGCGTAGTTTAGTCCGAAGGACAGTGCCAGAAATACGGAGAGGGTGGCCACGAGTGAAGTTGAAATATAGAATGAGGGAAAGAACAGGGTTCACATCAAGGAGATTGTGAATAAGTTGGTAGGTAAGTATCATGTCGCCACGATTAAAATGATCATGAATGCAGGAAAGCCCAGTTTATGTAGGCGATCGGAATAAGGTAAGGAACGAATAGTGTGATACCATTTGGTAAGGCGACGTTGGCAGTTTTCAAGACGATTAAGTGAGTAAAGATTGTAGGGTTGACAAATTTGGGAGTAGTAACCATAGACTGGGAGGAAAAAGGTTTTATATAAAATAGCAAAGAGGGAGGGTGTAAGGTTGGAGAAATGATTCAGTACAAAATGGGCTTTACGAAAGACTTTGGAGATAACATTTTTGGTGTGAAGATTGATATTTAGAGCGTTATCAATAAGGATCCAAAGGTCAGGATGATTAGTAACAGGAGTGATAGGCTTGCCAGAAAGATAGGAAAGTGCGGATTATTATTCCCAAGGTAAAGGACGAGACATTTATCAGTATGAAAAAGAAGGGAATTGGTATAAGTCCAGTGCGCAACACGTTGGATGTCTTCTTGAAGTAATTTGTAAGAAACAGAGTCAGAGAAAATTTAAAAGTCATCAGCATAGCAGGCATTACGAGAACGAATAACAAAAGGTAAGTCAGAGCTGAAATTATTGAACAGGAGGGTACCAAGAACGGAGCCTTGAGGAACACCAGAGGTAATGTGAAGCCAGGAGTGAAGGAACCACGAAGGACTACCCGTTGTCACCTAAGAAGTAGGTAGGAGTTAAGCCAGGAAATAATGAAAGGAAAAAAACTGAAAGTAATAAGTTTGGACAAAAGCATAGCATGTGAGACAGTGTCGAAAGCTTTACTGAATCAAAGAAAACAAGATCACATGGTAAACCAACGTCAATAAGTTTGGTAAAGGGGTAATACATAGAGAGAAGATTGGCGAGGCAATAATGGTAAGGAAAAAAAACATGTTGGGTGGCCGGAAAAAAATGAATTGAGAACATTCATCAACAAGATCAGAGTAGATTAACCGTTCAAGGATTTTTGAAATGGACGAGAGGAGACTAATAGGTCTGTAATTTGTAATAAGAAAAGGGGAACCCGATTTATGATTTGGATTGATATGAGCATCCTTCCAGCAAGAAGGAAAGGTACTAGAAAGGATGGAATTGGAGAAAATGTGAAACAAGGGGGTGGAAAGAAAAATGGCACAATTACGAAGAAAAATAGGAGGAATGTTATCAGCACCTGAAGACAAGTCTTCCTTAAGGAATAGGAGAGAGGAAAGAACATCGGTCACACCGAAATGAACAATGACAGCCGCAGGTGGAATAGGATTGCGAGAAGAAGCAGGAAGGAAAGTTGTGGAGAAAAAACGATTTAGCTTGGAACCAATGGTAACATCATCAAGAGAGAAAGTATTGTCATCATTTCTGATACAGCTTAAAGGGACAGTTTTGTTATCATTTTAAGGTAAGAAAACAGTAATTTGGGGCTGCTTTTGGAACGTTGATTAAGGATGTTTTCAAACGAAGTTTCAGCAAGTTTGATTTGCATGATAGCATTCTCTCTAGCAGCGAGGCCATGTTAGATAGAGAATGGAACGAAGCAGACGATACGAACTCTTTTTTTTGTTTAATGAAGAACGAAGTCTAGGTGTGGACCAGGATGGGCGGGAGGAAGAAGGCTTCTTGGCCACAGGAATGAAATGGGAGACAATGGCTTGAAGGAAGGCTGTTAGTATTTGAAACTGCGAGTCAACATGAATCTCGGCAAGTTCGGTAGAGCAATCAATGCAGGAAATAATGTGGTTAATAATCGTGTAGTAAGCTGAGTGAAAGGGAAAGCTTTGTTAGAAAAGTCAATATCAAGTAAAAGAGTGTGGACATCATGAATGCCACGCCCAAAGTCAATATCAAGTAAAAGAGTGTGGACATCATGAATGCCACGCCCAAAGACAGATGAGTGAGTGACTGAGGAGAGGTTGAGAGAAGGACAGCAGATAAGCAAATCAAGTAAACTGGAGCACTGGTTTGAACGATGGCAAGTAGGTTTCGTAACGTGTTGTACAGATTATGGTTTTGGATAAAGTCCAAAAACTCAAGACTGGCACTTGGATTAATTTCAGACGTAGTGGCACTAAGCCAATTGATATAAGACAGGTTGAAATCCCATAAAGAAGAAAGGGCACGTTGCATTTGGTGGGCACAGCATTATTAAGCATGGAGAGAAATCTTGGCCAGTGTGTGGGGTAGCCTTTTACTGGGGTTCGGTAGGTGCAACTAATAGTGATATTGTCGGATGAAGGAACGATGATCGAGCACCACAAGGATTCCCATTCACCAAGGGAGTCTAGTAAGAGCCACTGAGTGAAGACGGAATATTGCTTTTAATGTAAATGAGCACACCTCCGTTTCCCCTGAGTAAGTAGTCACTGCGGTAGGCTCTATAGCCATTGAGATTGAAGGTTGAGTCCGGGATAGCTGGAGTGAGGTGTGTTTTGGAGTCACCCAAAAAATATCAGGAGAAAGTTGATATGAGAGGTGGCAAGTTTAAGTTCACCAAGTTTGTTAAAGAGGCCCATACCATTAAAATACAGGCACGAAAGGCTATGAACAAGGGTTTGGACGGCAGTTGTAGTGACGAATGAAAGTTAGGTCTTGAAAGCCTTCTCCAGAATTGAGCTATGATGACTGCTGCAACAACTAGCAACACTTGCAGTGTCAATAATGGACTGTTTCTTGGAATCTTCTTGGGTTTTCATCTGAGTTGGGACTTTGCCTTGCATACTTTTGTTTTTTCGACAGGTAATATTTTCAGTGGGAAAGGAATGTGGCGACTTAGAGTGGCCGTTTTCTTGATGCTCCGGTGAGGGTTGCATGTTGGACTGACTGTCAGAGTTTCCGTTGCATTGGATGTGATTTTCAGATCTAGTAGGTTTAAGCCTGCAAAAAAATGTAAAATTTTGGCGTCAGGGGGCCAGATATTGGAGCACATGATAACGTCAGTATTTGATTCTGCAGTCAAAACACAGAAAGATGAGTAACTGGGATACCTTGAGCAAAGTTGAAAATAACCGACATTAAAACTGAAAGAATTGCGAATGAGTTTAATTATTGAGTCAGCTGTAGTGTTGGGGTGAAGCCCACCTACGAAAATATTAACAGTTGGATTTGTTGAGTGAGAAGCTGGTGCGGACACGTTCAGATTAATTTCAGGCCTTGCTGGAGGTAGAATCTGAAGATTATTTGAGTATGTGAGTGGAGGTTCGACCGGAGTAGCAGCTTGTTTTAGTTTTCTGTAGTCAGCTTTGGAATAGTAAGTACAAAAACCTGAATCTTCGTTATGAAAGCGTTCAGAAGAAGAGTGCGACGCGGCGACTGGCACCATCTGTCGAGGTGGTGAGAGACTAAGCAGGGAGTCATTTTGCGAAACCGAAACAAGAGGGGCTGGAGGCACCATACGCTGAGGAATAATGCAAGGAGGAAGATTGAGTGTTGATTTGTGCGGTAGGGAGGAGTTGATTGCCCCATCAAAAAATTAATGGGAACTCGATGTATAAGCATTAGATTTCGGTGGTTCATATGATTCAGGAATGGGATTCAGAGTATTATTTTCAGATAGACATTCAAGTTGCGCTAAAACAGTTTTGGCAACAGGAAGTGACGACACAATATGGCGGTTGCCTTCGCTGGGTCGTGTCGACTTGATTTTGGGATCAAAAATAGGTTCGGTGAGAGACTGTATTGTTGTAGAACCGGTTCGTAGTCTAATCAATGAACGGACAGCTTCTGTGAGTTCGTTGACAAATGATTCAAGTAAGGAATGCCACTGCAAAACCTGTGTGATGATACGATTTCGAGGCATCAAACAGTCGGCAATAGGTAGGCATTGGTCACAGAAATAGGTAAGATTCTTGTGTTTATCAATGCAGTCAATGACAGAAAGAGAAAGAAACTTAGACAAATAAATTAAAATTGCAGGTAATTAGACTTGTTTACAAGAAAGCAAGTAAAAGCTCGTTTGAAAATTATAGACCAGTAGCATTGTTACCTGTTCTAAGTAAAATCGGTGAATGTTACTTCGCACAATGCATAAACAATTTCCTTCAAAAATTTAACTTAATCAGCAATAATCAGTATGGTTATCAACAAGGTAGGAATACATTAGGCGTGCTTACAACAATTAACAATCACATTACAAGAGCTATCAACGTTGATAAACATGTTGGGGTAATTTTGGTTGATCTACAAAAAGCATTCAATGCCCTAGATAAAGACAAACTTTTAGGAAAAATTTACCAATTAGGATTGAGGGGAAAAATTTTCAACATTTTAAAAAGATACTAAACCAACACGAAATGTAGTGTTCGAGTTGAACAATCTCTAAGTGAATGGTGTCACATACAATATGGCATACCACAGGGCTCTATATTAGGGCCGTTACTATTTATTTTGTTTACAAATGACTTGGATGATTACGCTGACTGGATTACATACAAAATATTACATGCAGATGATATTTTCATTTTATCAATCAACCACTCTGAAACAACATGATAAAAAACTTCAGAGTGATTTTAATAAAATAATACACAATCCTGATGAAAATGAACTGTACATAAGTGAAAACAAAACTAGCTTCTTACAGATTGAATCTTCTCATATTACCATGGGTAACAACAATATTATTTTGTACGAAAAGAATAATCACCAACAATAACTGTAAGTGTAAAACACTTAAGAAAGTAAACAATACTATTTACCTAAGGTTGAACATCGTCAAAAACTGGAAATTCTATACACATGTAGACAATATTATCGCCAAAATAAGGCAATCAATTCCAATGTTGTATAAAGTAAGATTTTTGATAAATCGATAAACAAAACAAACATTATATAAAGCATGGATTTTAATTCAAGTGAGATATGCAAGCATTGGGTCAACATCATTCGGTTTAACTGCACGATTACAAAGAATTCTCAATAAAGCACTAAAAGTCCTGTGTAACACTAACAATTATAAGAAAATGTGTGAACTCGAAAAGGAAAACTACATTCTTAACTTCAAACAAATCTTTGATTACTTAAAATTAACAATATGTTGGCAAGGCAGAGCGCATGCTTAACAATTGGTTTGAGTTAGGCATGCACAACAATATAGTGACTTGAATTTCAATAATAGAGGCAGGGCACACCTAAGATCGTCATCCAGGCTCAGCTCAAGGGAATCAAGATGCTGGGTCAACAGTCCCAGCATCAGTTCGTCCAATATTGACGTTAACAGGAGCTGAGGCAGGATGAGTCACTACAGAATATGGTATTATTGTTCATAATTATTTTTTTAATGAATAAAAGGAACCAGTGACACGTAACATAAGGAATAACTATAACTGGCTAAAAGTACCGTTATGGAGGAATTCATATGGCAAAAGAAAATAATACTATCTGGTACCAACAATCTATAACAAAATACCAGAAAACCTCAGGAATTTAACCACAACTTTCACTATGAAACGAAAAATAAAAACATGGCTTATTGAACAAGGATGAATTTCTGTTACAGTTTTTATTTATTTTTTTATTCATTTTTAATTGTATATAATATTTATAACTTGTACGTAAGGTATTAATAAATCGAATGAACAACATTATGCAAAGTATTGTATTGTCCAGTCTAATGTTACTACATTGTTTGCTATTTTGGTTGTATCAGCACATACACACTCATTGAGTCTCGTACTTTATGTTTAATAAAGTATTATTATTATTAAAAAAAATATTATTATTTAAAAAAATATTATTATTTAAAAAAATATTATTATTATTATTATTATTATTATTATTCGCCAGGCTATGGCGGATTGGGCTGGACCCTCTACCGTTTTTATCGATTTTAAGATTTTTCAGAAGATGATCCAAGCCCAAACTGGTGCAAATCCTGTGTACGAAAGTGTTGTGCTTCTTTAGGGATCATTCATAAGTTTTTCTTTCGTGTAGAAGCAGAGTTTTTGACTGTGTTTGTCTCGATTTTGGTTGCGTTTAGTCACGATCAATGTACGGAATCAGTGAAGTGCATCATAACTTTGAACGCGACTGACGATCACTTGCCTACGGAAGCTTAACAGTGTCATTCCGAGAATTTCACCATGGCAAGATGTGGTGATTGCGAAAACAAGCTCAATCTGAATGAAGGCGACTATTTTACGTGTGCACGCTGTAAAGGTAAAATTCATCATGATAAAAAGTGCTCCGGATTAGCTCCAACAACAATACATGGAATGAGTGACAAAAAAGGAAGAATGGGTTTGCAAAAGATGTAGAAGCCAACGAAACACACCCCACAAGAGTAATGCAGGTGCTAACAAAGATGAAATGACAATCGAATTTCTGATGGTGACCTTGACGACGCTGCAGAAACTAAGCCTGCCATAATGAAGAACCTAGAAAAAAACTCAACGAAATATGTAAAACAAATGGAATAAGCGAACTGAACAACAAGAAAGTAAATACGACACTCTCATTAAGGAGAATGTCAACCTAAATAAACTAAATATGACTTGAACACACACTTATTGCTACTGGAAACGAAATTGGATAAGATTGCAAAAACAAATGAGGAAATCCTCACAAGCGTGGAATTTGTAAATACGAAATATGAACAAATGAAACAAAGCTATGAAGAACTTCAGGAAGTAAACAAGGATATTGTCAAATGACGGAAAATCATAGAAGAAAAATTGCTCAAAACAAGAACGAAAAAAAAGAACCTTACAGAAATTGATGATTTAGATGAACTAAAAGAAACTGTTAAATCAATCAGACAAAATCAACGTCAGAGTGACCAGTATAGCAGGAACAGGAACATCGAAATCTTTGGTGTTGAGACTAAACAAAACAAAGACCTGCAAGGCACAATTTTCCGGCTAGCATATGCTATAAAAGTAACTTACTTTAATTATACATTCATAGATAAGGCCCACCGCCTACCCTCAAATCATAATAATCGAACACCGACAATTTTGATACAATTTAGGAGCCGTGTAGACAGAGAACTGTGGCTAGATGCAAAAAAACTGAAACTTTAACAACAATTATCTTTTCGGAAAGGGGAACAATGACAGCATCTACATTAACGAGGACCTAACTCTTTACTACAAGACATTATCGTGAAACACGAAACAAGAACTCAAAGCATCGAACAAATTTTTATACTTTAAAGGCGGCAAATCAACATTAAAAGAAGCAAAAGAGAAAAGCAAGTATCTACTACCAAAAGTGTAGAAGACCTCTTGCAAATAAGCAAAGAATATACAAAAATACTTTAACAGAGTGAGTAACAGTTCCTGTGCAAATCATGAAGAGTTTGTAAATGATTTTTTCAAAATTCTGTAGAGTTAAAAACTGGTTTCCTTAATAAAGTTCCTACAAACATAAAATGCATACATAGTAGTATCAGAAGTTGTAGGCTAAATTGAGATGACTGACTGGCCGAGTTTGAAATTCCTGATATTCACTGGGATCTCATTGGTTTTGCTGAGACCAATTTGAAAGAATGCAAAGTTGCGGCCTACAACATTGTAAACTACAAAAAAATTGTATAGTTGTAGGAAAAACCAAAAGGAGGTGGTATCCTCATTTTTATAGAGATGCTACATTAACTGAAGTTACAAGCAGAAACATCAAAATCGATGAAACTTTGCAATAATGGTCAGTTTTAAACTTACGACCCACCTCTTAGAATTAATTGCAATCTATAAAAAATCATCAGCAAGCAGAAGCAAATTAATTAAAGAACTGAAAAATAAGAGCTAAAATCTTAATCTCATCCTGATTGGTGACTTTAATCTTAATGTACTTAAAGGTAATATCAGAAAAATATGATGTTGCGAGGTTTGAAAATGCAATGACCTCAATGGGCTTTATACAACAAATAAACTCGCCGCCTAGAGAGGAAATCAGAAATAATAAAATTGTTAAATCGAGTATTGGATTAATCTACAATAAAATTAAAAACTGGGAACTTAAGGCCTATGTTGCCAAAATCAAACTTGCGAATCAATACTTTACTGTTTTTCAACTTTGGGACCATGTAAATGTATCTGGTACTAACAAGAATACAAAAATCACTATTATTATAAATATAATAGTCATAATATTGTTAGACAACTTATTATTAACTGGAACTATATAAAAACTATAAGAGATCCTGACCTTATTTATTTTGAGATTGAGAGTAAAATAAAAGATATTTTCTTTTAAAATTAAAACTTTACACAAAAACACTAGACCAGCAAAAGAAGTATTAAAAAATTAATGGATGAACAAAGAACTTCTCGATTAACTATAAAAATAAAGTATGGACACAACTCTCCAAGCTTGATAACCCAACTAAAGAACAACTTGAGAACTATAAAAAACCTAATAAACAGATTAAATATAATGTCAACGCTGCAAAACAAACTTATTACCAGATTTTTTAAAGACAATTACCAGGATGGTGCTAAATTTTGGGAAAAAATTAACCTCGTTTGTGGGAAAAAAACAGAAAGCGTAAGTCTTATGAACAGATTAAAAAAAACTTTCCTAATACTGATTTGAAAAATATCTGTAATAAATTTGCTGACAATTATGAATTGTACCTAATCTAAAATTGAAAAAAATACACACAAAAAAAACACAAAGACAATATATCAAACTCTGACAATTATAGCATGAAAAACGCCATACAGGTAATTAAACCGACTACATACGACATTGTAAGAATTGTAAACAACTTAAAGATTAAAAAATCTTTTGGTTATGAAGGCTTCCTTATGGAACACTTCAAACAGACTGATCCTTAGTCTTTCAGCTTTCCGCATGAAAATTTATATTTCTGCTATCATCAATTCTGAAATCTGGCTACATAACATGAAGCAGCAAGTAGTTAGACCTATTTTGAAAAGGCAATAAACAAGACCCCAGTAACTACAGACTAATTGCACTGCTCCCTGTTTACAAAAAATTGTTGAGAAATTCTTTGCAACAAGGATAATGAATTTTCAAAACAAGTACAATATTTTGAATAAATAATAATTTGGTTTTCAACAAAAAAGGAATAGTTGATGCACTTATATACATTAATGATAATATTAACAGCACTTTGAATGAAGGAAAACATGTAGGTGCAATTTTCATCGTCCTAAAAAAGCATTTGACACACTTGACAAAGATATTATCTTTAGAACACTATACTAGCATGGCATTAAATTTAAATTTCTTAACATGCCCATTAATTAATTACCTATCAAAGAGAAACAGTAGTGTGAAATTGATATTACTTTTAGTCAGTGAAAAGAAATTAGCCATGGAGTCCCCCAAGGCTATGTTCTAGGACCATTGCTCTTTTTAATTTACGTTAATGACATTGTGAATAATGAGTTTACAACGTTGCTTATTCAATATGCGAATGACATTTGCATGCTGTCCATAATAGGGTAGAATGAAAAAAAATTGGAATTCTGTAATTTAATTGTGCGGAAAAGTAGTTTGTTGGGTTCCTAATAAACTGTGTAAAATTTGGGTTTGATCGAATAATGCCTTGATCTGCTCCCAAAGACCGTGAAATTTGCAAGTTTCTGCCATAAACAAGGTTTTAATGCAAATTTGTGACAATTATTTATTTAAAATATTTTTTAATTCAATAGTACGGAAAGGTTGTGTATTGGGCCACTAATGAACTGTGTAAAATTTGGTTTTGATAAAATGATACCTTGATCTGCCCCAGAGAACATGACATTTTCCATTTTCTGCCATAAACACTGTTTTAGTGTTCAAATGCAAATTTAGGAAAATGGTTGTTTTTTAAAATTTTCTAATTTATTAGTACTGAAAAGTTGTGTATTGGGTCCCTATTAAATTGTGTAAAATTTGGTTTTGATCAAATAATGCCTTGAACTGCCTGGATCACTGCACTGTGACTGAGGTTGGCGCTAATGACCAAGCTGTCGATGCGCCATTAAGCCTCATCC
>JAHWFP010110393.1:0-11393 GCA_023313725.1 Lithobius niger
GGTTAAAAATGGCTTATAAAATGGCCACGTGGTTTTTGAATTGCCCCTAACTGTTACGCAGCACAACTCTAACTCAAAGCAACTGTATGGTTTGTGCGTGAAATCCTTGCTGAATAGAAAGACGGTAAAATGTAATTTATTTTTTTCAAGTTTGGGTTGGCCGGATTTATATTTTGTGTGCAATAAATGTAATGTCGCGGTTACGGATCCTAGCATTTGTTTGTAAAAAAAACTGCGAAATATTCTTCTAGTAATTCGCAGGTTGAAAATCCTTGGATACAATCTTCAAGTTCTAAATTAATGCTATTGAAATAATAGTAGTAATGAGATTATCGTTTAACTGTCGTTTGGGGCCTTGTATTAAAACGTTCATTAAATGCAATTTTGTATTTTTTTTAGCACTGTCATCAACTACTTCTTACTTAGAGCAGTGCTGGAAACTGAACCCTTCTTACATCCCAAAGAAGAAGCAACAAGGTAGGCCTTACCTGCAATCAACCTGAGAATAATGTGTAAACCTTACATTGGTACCCGCAAGTGATGCGCTGCAAAAATTAATACTCATAAAGAAGGCCAAACCCTCTGAAAAATATAGTTTGTGTAGTTGTTTATGAATTAGTCTCTCACCACTCGAAGAAAAAAGTATGAGGACCAAAATTTTGTCTACCGAAACATCCACCAATATTCGTACCCACTTCCAAGATTTTCGTTTAGTATGTATTTCATCGTCGTTGCGGTAGTTAAAGTCCTGCATGGTACACCAAAAAATCTCTGAAGCATAAACCACAAACAGGTAAAATAATCTACTTCCGAGAAAAACCCAACATATCATTCCTTCTTAAACACTTAATTATTGATGGAACTTTTATCGGCTGTTCTGTGGTTAATTGCTAAATAGAAATATTTAAATTACCTCAAACACCTTCAAAATATCAGAATCAGATACTTCCCTAGTTTGTAGAACAAGGCGCTGATATGCAAAAGAATTTGATTACGTGAAAGTGATGAACTGCAGAAATGTATACTCCTAAAATGGTCTCTATTTATGCAGCCTTGACGATGTTTTTACACTCTCTTAAAACTAGAAAATACCATTCTTCCAATAGAAAAGGCACTGTCACAACAGTGCTTTTGTGACGAAGACATATTTTTGGTGCTGTTTGCAGGATG
The DNA here is from genome assembly GCA_023313725.1 of Lithobius niger. Taxonomy (NCBI): domain Eukaryota; kingdom Metazoa; phylum Arthropoda; class Chilopoda; order Lithobiomorpha; family Lithobiidae; genus Lithobius; species Lithobius niger. The sequence goes on from JAHWFP010110393.1 coordinate 1,171, forward strand.
CCTACTGAAATTCAGAACTTAACACACTCAGAGAACTAGGTACCTTAAAAAGGTAAAATTGCAGCCATAAATTCCCACACCATTCCACAGAGTCAGCAGTGATGTCTCTAGCTATTCAAGCCATAAAAAAAGCTTTAAAAGCTTTAAATATCTCGTGCACTTAAATGAAGTCCTACAGTTTCATGGGTCCAGCTGTAACCTGAATTAGTCACTTCTTGCTAGAAGAACCCAGTGGCATTGGTATTGCATTATTTGAACTTAAAACCTGCTCTACTACCTGGATACTGTACCATAACAGGGTTTCCTGAAAAGTGTTGCTTCCTGCAACTGGGAAGTCATAAATTGTTTCAAATAAATAAAGAACAAAGCCGAAGATTAAACATTTAATGAAGCAAATAATCTGCAATTTAAGTCTGGCCTGGTTTCAATAGAAGATTATTGTTAGTGCATTTATGATTGGGAATTACGATTTGAAGTGACTTAAAGGCTGCAGATCACTGCAACACTTTGCTAGGAAGAGGTTTGCCATGATTAAAATGGTATTTCATTTCGCATCGCATCTATATGCCGATGTGGATTTTTATGTTTACCTTACACCTATTCTGCAGTATGCTTTCCAAGAAGGATACCACATTTCAAAAAATATATCAGTCATGTGGAATAGTTCCAGAGACGTTTCACTGTTCTTAGGGTTGTTTATGCATTTTACAGTCAGTGGTACAATATTTCTAACCTCGAATCCCTTGAACAGCGAATCCCTAGAAACTCGAATCCTTCTAACTGAGAAGTTAGATTTATTCCTAATGTATCTCATGTGTACTCGGATTAGTAACAATAATTTCCTAGATTTTTTTTACAATTAGGGGTAGTGACAAGACCAAAGGACATGTGTTTAAACATGTTGTCAGTGATGTTAAAACAGATTACCTGAAACAATTCTTCACAAATGAGGTGCTAAAAGTTTGGAACATTCTCCCCACTATTGCTGTACCAGTACACATTGTAAGAAAATGTAACGGTGGCCAAAATGCAACACCCAACCTGCTTCTTGGAGAACCCAAGAAGCAAGGCAAGGTGTATGCAAATCGGGTCACATGATATCATTGCTATAGTCCGTCCATTAAAGCTGCGGATCTTGCATAGTATGCCTCGAAAATGTGTCAAGTTTCAGAGCTTTTATATTTGGGAAATATTGTTTTTGATATTGATTGTCTGGCATTAAATGGGGTTTATGTGCACGAATTACAATCGTTTCAAGATGTATACGGGCTCAAGTTGTTTTTCTTGGAACAAGATTTGGATCTTGTCCAAGGCGGGGTTGTGGCCAGTTGCAAATTTATTAGATGACGTTATTGTTGAATGTCAATGTTGCACTAAAGAATTTGTTTCAATTTTTAATTTAAAGTTAAATTTGTGGGATGCCATGCGTCCCTTCAATTTCGGCCACCGTTTTCTGCCTCTATTTTGAGAGGAGAAATGGTGGTTTTTGGCCTTTTGTTTTTTAATTTGTCTCAAACATAGGATGACTTAAATTTAATTCGTAAACTTGATGGCGAAAATTCGACATTTTCTAAACGTCGTTCGTATTTTTATATTGTAGCACTGTTTGGTTTTTCTTTAATAATAAACACGTGGAGATTTGACATGCTCTCAGTCGAAACCATAGCACCAGCTTAGCACCTCAGCCGAAACTATAACACCAGCATATCACTTCAGCCTCCACACGAACTGGCAGTACACACACTCTCAGACTAGAATGTGTACTGCCACTACTAGAGACTGAGAGGTTACACAGTAATGAGTATTGGTAGTGCACAGCGTCTTCTGAGTGTTGGATAAAGCATTACTAATAATATGAATTTTTAATTTCAGGGAGCAAATTTGCATGATGGAAGCTAACCAACAGCTTCCTCTTATTGCTGGCAGTATGTACGTGAACAAAATATTCAAAAACGAAACCAAAGTAGTGGTAAGATCGTCGACATCTTTTAGTGATTAACTCTCTGATACGATCCTTCCCTTTGGGTATTCCAATACCATCCTGGAGCTCATTATAACTCTAAATGTAAACTAATTTGTTTAGTAATTGTTTATTGCCTTCAAACTTGATACAGTATGGCAAAACTTGCATATTTCTTGCGCAAGTAGCGTTGTTTTTTCGTAATATCAGTTTTATACCAAGAAAAATGCATAAAAATGCAATTTTTGCAGTTTTGATAGCTTAGTGTTCCAAAGATGGTGCAGGTTTGTTGTTGGAAAGTATTTTGGGTTTTGGACAGCTGTTTGTAAAAGAAGGATGGTGCATTCATGGCATAACTTATGTTTGCCGTCAAACTAAAGCTAAATTGCGCTAGAATCATACTAAAAAAAATCAGATATTAGTCCCGGCCGAGAGGGTCATTTTAGCCTTTGCAAATTTGAATTTGGTTTATCTTGCTGTGTTTTTAAACGATCTCTTTACATACTGGGTTTGAATGTCTAGCTTTCTAAATAAAGTAAAATGCTGCCATCTTAAGATGAAGCTTAAATTCAGCCTCATTTAGTGGATTTCTAAAAAGGCCTGAACACGTCTCCACACAATAGATTTAATTCCATTACACTTGCGCAGGCTTCTATGAGCTAAAATCCTTAACTTTACCAGGATTGGTGTTAGTGGGCGTGCGCGCCCCTTCGAAATCCTTACACGTCCTAAAGGTTAAATCAATTTTATGATTTTATTTTTATTATTATTTAGGAACAAACAATTATTATTATAGGAACTGTAGGAACAAACAAAAAGGAGGTGACATACTTGTGTTTATAAAAAAATGACTTTTGTAATATCGAATGTGAGATAGTGAAAATGAGGAACCAATAATGAATGATTTGGACATCAAATTGAAACATAATAACATTAATTACAACATTGTTATATGCTACAGGAAACCGTTTTCAAATAGGAAAATATACATCGCAGAATTGAAAAAAAACTTTTCAGGCAAAAGGAAAATCTTAAAGAACAAATATCATTTTCATTGGAGACTTTAAATCCAATACTTTAATTGAGACGCAAAGTGCATAGTGACATAAATAAATTTGAAAATCTTATTGCATACTACGGCTTCACACAACATATGGTAACACTTACAAGAGAAGCGAGAATGAACAACACTAATACAAGATCATGCCTTGATCTCATTTTTACAAAAATTAAAGATACTAATTGTATGGGTGCAGTTATTACAAAGAAACTTGCTGATCACTATTATACAGTGTTAAGCATAAAAAAACCTGCAGGAAAGGATGAAAAAAGTCAAAACTTAAAAAATAAAAGTGATTGTGGGCTTAGAAAAATTAACAACAAAAAGGAATTGAAACTTTAAAAAACAAAAACTGGAACTTTCTTAACGATGTGACCGACACTAATGTAATATATGATGAAATAAATGAGAAACTCATAAACATATACAAAATAAACACCAAAGAAATAATACCAAACAGAACAAACAAAAGTAATAGAAACAATAACAAGAGACAATAATGGTTGAATGATAATTTTCTTAGAAAAAATAAATGGAAAACTAGGCTCTGGAACAAAATTAAAAATATTTAAAAAAAAACACTGACAGAATAGATGACCTTTCAGACTTGGATAGTTATAGAAAAAAATTAAAAAAGAAATTATAAAAGAAATAAATAATACAAAACAACTTTACTATGGTAATTTTTTTTGAGAAATACAAAACAGATGACAAAAAAAAACTTGGAAAAAAAAGCAAATTTTAGGTAGAGACAATTACAGAAAACACAAAAAACTTGTTGTATTTAACACAAAAAACTTTGGCACGAATAATTTTAAAGAAATATGTGAGAAATCCTCATTTAATTTACAAAAACAAATACCGGATGTTGATTTTGAGACAAATACAAACGACTTAATGTAGAAAAAAAAATATTTTGATCAAAAATAAAATGAGATACCGGTATCTTAAAAAAATGAATGCAAATAAAACCATGGCAATTTACGAGGCAACAGTATATGATATTAACTTATTTAAAACCGAAAAATAAAGTGGTTATGATGGAGTTATGTTGGAGCATTTTTTGGCAACAAAAGAAAAGACATGTGAATTTATGGTAATACCCATAAATAGTATTAAAAAAATTAGAAATGGTTAGATGCGCTGAAAAAAAACATATAATAAGACCAATTTTTAAAAATGGCGAAAAAAACAAGCAACTATATACCAATCTCACTGCTACCAGTTCTCAATAAGATTACAGAAAAATTGTTTGCCACTAAAATTGAAACATTCTTTAATAAATACAATATTTTGAATAAAAATCAGTTTGGATACAGGAAAAGAACAAGTACAATTGATGCATTAGAAAAAATAAACACAATGTGACAAGAGCTCTTAATGGGGGTAAATTGGTAGGGGTAGTTCAAATTGACTTAAGTAAAACTTTTGACACACTCAGATTTGACATACTGCTTGAAAAAATCTATAAATGTGTTCTTAGAGGTAAGATGTTAAACATAATAAAAAGTTATTTAACCAATACAATGTGTAGTGAAAAATTGGAGAAGAAAATAGCACATGGAAAAACATAAAGTATGGTGTGCCACATGGCTCTGTATGGGACCCCTACTTATTATAGTGTACGTAAATGACTTGCTAGATGTAAGATGGAAATCTGAAATAACACTTAAAGCTGATGATATCTTCTTACTCTCAATACATTACAACAGCAAAAAAATGAATAAACATTTACAAAGCGATTTTGATAAACTGAGAATATACCTTATACAAAATGACCTTATAATGAACAATGATAAAACGTAATGTATACAATCAAAACATCACACATGAAAATGCAAAAACCGACTTCACCATTTGTAAGGATAATTGTAACATGGACACTTCAATGTGAAAATGTAAAATAATTGTACACAAACATTGTAACAGATATTTGGGACTTGAACTCGACAACAATTGGAAATTCTATGAACATATAGAAAAATTAAGCTAAATATCAGAAAAACAAAACCAACTCATTATAAAATAAAAAATACATTAAATGACAAAATAAAAAAATTGTCTTTGAAGCTTTAATTATGTCGCATATAAATTATAGAATATCAAGTTATGGATCAACAAAGAAAACTATGATTTCACCATTGCAAAAAGTTACAAATAGAGCATTAAAGGTTCTTTTTTTTTAAAAACATGAAAATGAAAAAAGCACAGACATAATTATACAAACGCATACATTTTCTAATATTGAACAAGTACACAGGTTTGAAATTATACGAAAAAACTTCTTCAAAATTGAAAAAAGAAATGAAACAACAAGAGAAAAATAATAATATCATTTATCATTGAGAAAGCCTAAAGCTCTGGTAGAGGCGGATCGACGGGATCGACTTGTCATGAGACATGCCAATGAAACCATTGACGTCAATGGCTGTTGTAGATCTTGTTGGTGGAACCCTACACAGTTTTACTTTGCGATGTGGAAGGCATGCTCCTAAGGAATGCCTGCTGTCATGAAGAGTTTGGTGATAGGACCCACCTGTTCTGCCTCAGCAATCTGAAGACTATTCTTGCCTTAACGGCGTAGAATTAGGACGGCTCATGCTCAGAAATATAACTGTTATGTGTGGCAACATGGAGGGATGTCTGAACCTTTTCATTCATCATCAAATGCATATGCATTACATCACTTACAACATCATGCCTTTTGTGTCATAGCTCAGATGGAGCGCGGTGGTGCATGTTCTGCATTGAGTGCTGTTTTAAGGCAACACCACAGCTAATAAGTACTTAGGAGTCTCTAAAAACAACAATTTAATAATTGTCTTGCTTATAGGCTGAAGACATGGTTGACAAGTTACGAAGTACATTTGTGAAACGAATGAGGAGAGCAGAATGGATGGATGATATTACTAGGGAGAAAGCTATTGACAAGGTAAGGGTACAAACTAAGATCATGTGATCCTCACTAGGGGTTATTCGTAATTATCTAGTAAGCCCTAGTTAGGAAATAACCATTGGTAAGCTGAGGAAACAGAGCTGACATTCCAAAAGTGCTGATTCGTCATGGAATGGTGTAGACATTCCAAAAGTGTCGATTCCATACCGTGACGAATACTTACAATATTTGGAAAATTTATTAGCTGAGCATTACTGAAAGCAGCTTTCGTTTTCAGTATTAAAATAACAAAACCTCTTCAATATTTAATTTGTAAATCACCTACTGTCGCTAGTGAAGTGCAATGAGCTGGGTTGGTTTGGTTGGTTTGGATTGGGTTGGTAATAAGTCAATGAGTACTTCAGTAACGGAGCACTGTGCCACTTGAGCAGGAAGAGCAGTGGCGTAGCAATTGAGATCAGGGCCTGTGCGTAACATTGTTTTTTTTTATTTCCCGTTCATGTACTATCCACATAATACTGTGCTGCTCTAAACTTCAGGGTGCTAAGGCCCCGTTTGTAAAGTTGATTTTGACATGTACTCATGATGCTCAGCGAAGAGCTTTTCCTATCTGCTTAATGCTTAAGACCGAGTATTTGCAATTGTAGAGCAGGTAACAATGAGAGCGTGTTGGTGTTTTCAAGTGAAAAGCTAATATCAACTGGATATTGAGTTTCACGTATCATGCGATGTGTGCATGCTTAGTTGTTGCATGTTGGGATAGGAAAGCGGCGGTATCCACGGATTCCATCGAAGCTATAAGAAAGGAAAACGTGGTGTGCTAAAAGGTTGAATGCTAAAAAAAAAAAAGCAAAATAGCCGTATTCCAGTAGTATTCACCCATACGGCATCGAATCTTGTCGCTGTAGAAAGTGTGAAGTTGTGATACAACAAATTTGATTAAATTAGCGGCCTGCATTGAGCACTGATTTATAACCAGTGGCGATTTTTCTAGCGTGATAAATGTGTCGCAGATGTGTGGGCTGACTGTCACGCAGATCAGGTGCTCGCACGAATGTCGCACGCCACGGGAAACATGTTGCTCACTGTTTTGAATTTACGAACATGCCCTAATGCTACTAATGATAGACTAATAAGGCTTTTGCCATGTAAGATTACCGGATCGTAGCTTACTCTTCATTCTCCTCTATTACAGCTAGTAAACGTGCAGCAGGTTGTTGGCTATTCTGGTGAAATGGAAGAATTCGTAGAGAATATATATCACCCCGTAAGTATGTTTTTTACTATTCAAGCCTGTGTGTAATTTTCCTGATTATATTTAGGACTACGTGAATGAAATCACACACACGATGCTCTTTTAACCCCACTGCCTTCTCTGTCACATAGTGTCATAACTCCTGCAACCCCCTCCCCCACCATACAATTATGTCACAAACATGCACCTCTCCAAACTTTTCAGGAAATATTTCTGGAAATCATTATTTTTCTGACATTTTTTGGCTAGTTGTAAAAACAGAAAAGTTACTAGGCATACATATTTTTCTGATTAACAGTTTACGCTTATTGTTTTATACTCTGAAAAGTAAAATAAATATACTGTAAAAAAATATAACTGGGTTAAAAAGGCATGCAAAGTAAAAAATTGTTTGCCCCCCCCCTCCAATTCCGAAATTGTTCCAATCTGCCTACTCCTTCCCTCTTGCACGACATCATTTGTGTATGACCCTCATACAAGAAAACAAGCCATAATCAATTCAGCTGTTTAAAATTAGATTTAAGATTTAAAATTTACGATGTTTACAAATAATTTTTAATCTCTTGTGTGTCACACGGTGCTCCATTGGGTGAGAAAAGCGACATATCAGAATCAGCTGAAGCTGTGGCAAAGGGCACGAGAGTTATTTGTCCAACAGCCAGTTGACATCAGCTAACACAGTCTGCATGTTTTTAGAGGCATTGCTTGCCCTACTGCAGTACAACTCTCCATTACTTTCTCGGTGCTTGAGCCATGGAGAAAGAAAATATAGATATTAGATGGTGGACCACTAATTAGGCATGATGCAAACCAGTCCTTGCTTTTTGTGAAAATTCTGTTGGGAAATAGATATTGTAACTTAGCACGTGAATTTTAAAGAAAACTGACATCTACGTTAAAGAAATTACCTTAGAAATTTTGTTCTCCATTCTCACCAGAAAAGTAAATTTCATTGTCATCGATCTCCTCTGAGACGGTTTGACCGAATTGGATGAAACTTTGCATGATAAGAGGGACATGTGAGGGGATGGTTTTAAGCCAAGAAATTCCATATCGGTCATGTTGCCGAGGTATAATGACCAAAAAGGTTTTTCACTTTTCTTCATGATTCTTCATTTCGAAGAAGCGTTTTATAACTAGGTCTCAAGGCCACATGATCTTGAAATGTTGGCACAAAGCACTCGAGAACAACAAACAGCTTCTTAGCGACATTTCGGGATAACCTCCGGGTTACCTTTCCTACTGAGAGCGCCTGGCATAATGCTGGCGTCACCTTATCTGTTGTAAATTCACAGCCACATGCTCTTAAAATGTTGGCACAAAGCACTCGAGAACAACAAACAGCTTCCTAGTGACATTTCAGGATACCCTCCTGGTTACCTGATGAGGGCGCCTGGCGTCATCCTGGGAGCAAGCCTTACCTGCTGTAAATTGGAGTAACGAGACTCCATTGGCTTAAACATGAAAAACTGTTTTGGTCATTATTCTTCGGCAACATGACTGATCTTGAATTTTCTTAGCCTTAAAACCATCCTCTCACATGTCCCCCTCACCACGAAAAGGTTCATCCAATTCGGTCAAGCCATCTTGAAGGATATAGATGACAACGAAATGCAGTTTTCTGGTAAAACACTTCTTCAAAATGAAGAATCAAAGAATTGTATTACTAAAAATTTATTTAGACCATTTAAAAAAAAACCATTTTATGAAAGAGTACATAATTTTTATGTTTCGAATTTATTTGAGAAATTAATCACTTTTTTTGAAAATAAAAAAATATAGTGAATATAAATAGGTGTGAAATATTTGGGGAAAATATCAGGACTTTTCACAGTTATTTATTTATTTAATTATATATTATTATACATTTTTGGTGGGATGAATATTAGTGAAAGGTCATAAGATCAGATTTTTATTGGGAGTAAAGGGTCTATATTATTCGAGGAGCATTTTGATTGTGAACTAAAATGCCAGGTATGGTCATTGAGGAGGTCATTATGGTATTGTATGATAATTATTAAGTAAGATAGATAGGGTATCTGCAATTTTTACTGTACCATGTTTTGCTTTGAGATTGTAAATGTCATAATGTAAGGTGATAGTTCTAATTAAGTAAAGCACTGTAACGGGCTACTCGGAAGGTGTTCATGCATCCTAGTGACATTACAAATACTGGAAATTAAAGTTAAATAACACTATGTAGCTCAATTTGCAATCCGTGTTACATTAATTTAATTTTCGTTCATCTGAGATAGTTGTTTTGTCTTTCTACCGGGTAATTTGTAAAATAGAACGAAACATTAGTTATGGTTAATTTTGTGACCCTTTTCTTCTGCCGTCGTAAATGCTAAGCTCTATGACCGGAAACATAATGGACCCATTCGCCCTGCAGCAGCATAAATGAAAGTGTGTTGAAAAGCCTTATGCTTGGCGCCTTAGCCGTTTAGAACAGCATTCGGGGAGAAAGTGAAGGCTCTCGTGCTCTTATATGGGTTTGACAACAAATGAAAAAAATCAGACTGCGACAGGATTTTGAAACGATTTGTAGGCTTAAATGGCATGTTTCCTCAGTTTAATTGCTAATAATTCAGTCAGGCTGCACCACTTGTTTGCAGTTGATTTTGAAACCATGGGAAAAAGTCTTTCCATCGCTCGTATTTATCTATCTCAGCTTAACTTAAATACCGTACATTTTTAATGTGTAAATTTCGGTTGGTTATGTTAATAAATTTCGGTTGATTCACATAACTTTTCAGCAGGTATAAGCCCTATGCGTGAATTATTTTACAGAACTTCCTAAACCGTGTGCAGGGGTTTTTAATAGCAGGTAGTCGTACCTACGCTGAAACGTCATTGGGTGAAATATAGTTGCAGAGAAATTTTCATCTGGATGCTCATTTTATTATCTGAAAATTATCGTCAGTTGATAATTGCTGCTATTATTATCAATTTCTTTTGCATTTCTGGTTCTTCCCTTGTTGTGGTGAAAACCATTGTTCATTGCTGTCTGCAGCTGAGCTGTTACATGGAAATGGTAGGCTATTTTTGTGTG
>JAHWFP010110393.1:11793-22868 GCA_023313725.1 Lithobius niger
CACACAAAAATAGCCTACCATTTCCATGTAACAGCTCAGCTGCAGACAGCAGCGAACAATGGTTTTCACCACAACAAGGGAGGAACCAGAAATGCAACAGAAATTGATAATAATAGCAGAAATCAACTGACGATAATTTTCAGATCACCCGGGCCAGCTCCAGCTCCGTGTTATCACCCAGGTATTTAGATTTTTCAGCAAAAACGACGTTATGTTTGGGGTAAAGCCCGGGTATTGGTGCTTTCAATTATTGCTACGAATCCGTTTCAATAGCCCCCATCAAAGAGCAGCAAAGATTTTCATTGAGCCACTGTGGCGCGAAATAAGCCAATCATGCGTTGTTGAAACCACATCTAACCGCACTCTATAATGGACAGATTGAATATTAGATTGAATATTCACATTGAATATTTGATGAAAACACTGGACAAGTACTGCACAATAGTGTTAAATGTGCACCACTTGACCGTGATTTACAAGGGTGTTTTTCTATTTTATTTCTTTGACTCTTTTACTCATATGGAAGAATAGATTGATAAATAAGAGATTCCAGTCATGGTCACCTGAAGTGTGCTTTACTGCTATGCAGTTACTGGTGTGTCATAATTTTTACAAACTATCTTGATTTTCAATTATTTTAGGTTCCAATACGCAACAACACCTATTTCGAAAACAAATTATCCACTCTTCGCTTGCTACAGCAAATGGGAATGGCTGCATTTGGTCTGTCACATAGAGAGTAAGTATAATGAATACTACTTGCAATATATTACAGGTCTTGCATTGTCAGACGCATTCGTTTCTCTATCTCAGACACAGGAAATACAGATAAAGCGTTTAACTAAATGTAGTTGATCAGAAAACATATGTTTTACAATTTGTAATCAATCAGAAAAAAATGTTTACCAGCAGCAGTATATAAAGTTTCCTAAGAACAAGGACTAACTAACTTTAATTCTGCTTTCTGTGGTTGTTCAGCCATAACACTGCATTGTTTTTCTGTGGCTTTTCAGCTCTCTCTTCTCTATTTATTTCTGTGACTCTAGCTGAATCTGCATTTATGATCAGCAATGTCACCCCTTTTGATCCTTGTTCCTCGCTACATTTTTCTAGCCCTTCAGCTGAATACCGGTGTTGGCTAAATAAGGAGACATTAGTCAATGTTTGGCACAAATATCAAACATGTTGACGTGTCCTTCGCTTCATATCCTTCCTTTCTTCGAACTACACTATAGTGTTTGACGTACTTAGAGTTTGTTTAGCTCGCATGTAGCCAGTTTATTGAAATAAAATCAACCCGTTCTAAGACTCGAACCAGTGTCAGAGATTCCTCAGAACATTACACGCTAACTCTGCTATCTAAACGTGAAGGCCAAACCTTTCAAAAGTCTTTATAAGGTTAACAGAGTTTTTGCAGTACAAATATTTCCCGAGGGGTCTCTATTGCCATGGAATGCAGGGTCGGAGCCTTGATACTCATTGTCTGTCCTCGGTCCCACAAAACTCTTGGCACTCGAAAAGATGCTAACACAATTTAGCGTAACAGCTTTTAAGAAAGAACACAATTTAACTTCTATGGGAGATGCGGAAAATATTTCGTTACGTTTGTCTCTGCACTATCGTAATTTTCCACTCATAAAACACTGTCACCTGCACGAAATAAAAATAAAATAGTCAAAAGAATATAATGGGGAAAGTTTTCATGTGTAGACTACATTAATTCTCAATACACAAATGACCCACTGATTTTCATGGCCAGGGTCACACTGATCTACTAATCCGGACTGCCCGAGTGACCCTGTCCTGAATTTCCAGTTGTAAATGAGGAAATTAACATATGTTTGTGTGAAGATGGCGCTGCATTGAATCGGTCTCTTTAGGATTTAAGAAATAGTTGAGTAGGAAATATTTGTTTCACCGAGAATCTGTCCAGATAACCAGTGTTTCAAGGATCTAAGAGTTGGAAAGTTTGGATGTTGTGGAGGTGTTGAAATTCACCTGTTTTGAATCACTGAATACGTAGATGTGAGTCTAGAACCGAGTTGGTTGCCAAACACTGGGTTCTGGGAGGAATGACTTGTACAGGGACCGGTGTCTCTGTTCGGAATTACTAGAAAGAGTCGAGTATTCAGAGAGATTGGGAAGTGTCGGAGTCCGATATTCAGAGAGATTAGGGGGTGCTAGGGTTGAACTAAAACTGTAAGGAGTCAGCATTTTAAATTTGTTCTCGTCATACAATTTCGGATTCGGACGCTTATAATCATCATCGCTTTCCTCTGGCTTCAAAATACATCAACTGCCTTTTTTTTACTATCGGCACTTTGGAATCATCTTAATCATCCCCAGCTTTTAACGGACGTGCACGTCGAACTTTTACTGCTGTTTTCAAAGTGCTTACTACAGGTTAAAAAAATTCTTGCAAAGATTCTTCTCGAGTTCGCTCGTCCAAACCATGGTTAAACAATTTTTCTTCTTTAAACGTGTTTTATGTTTCGCGATTTCACGTTTAGTTTCCATTTCTTTTTTTTATTTAAATGAAACAATTTTTTTTATCATTCAACATTTGCATCGTTCAATGCTGAAAGAACATTTTCATCGTCTGACGTTGAACGTTATAACAGAAACGAACGTTTATACAATCCTGGGTTTAACGATTTGTTTAGCGATAAAAACCCACGTGGTTCATTCCAACACGTTCTGCACAACGTTTTAAAGTCGGGAAATTCCATGTCTGGCCCCACGTGATTTTTGTATGCGGGTTTTAGGTTTAACTAAAACATGTGAAACAAAATTATCAAATTGGCGTTATCTCTAACCACTTGTTTAGGAATCCTGGTGTAGGACTGGCTGCAAAAAAAACCTTTGCATTAGTATGATGTCCTTGAGCGAAGTAACATTCTGTTTTTTGCTAGTCTGAAAGGCAATCATCGAAAACGATGAGTTACCAAAACGTGGGATCCAACTCTTCGGCAGAAATCAAGTTGGTGTGAGATTCGTTGCAGAAGTTTTCTCGACTTCTGTAAATATAGATTGCAAAGCTTGGTATTTAGGCTGACACAAGAGTTTTGCGGTAAACAAATAATCTGTCAAAAACCAATCAGCCCTAATTGTGTATTAAATTAAACAGTAAGTTAGTTTTCCCACAATTTGCCGGTTCTGTTTCGAGGGTAGAAAGGATAATTTTTCAGCACCTTATCTGGTATGAAAAATCGTAATTTTTAACTCCCACTCTCTTTTATTTAGATTTCAAACTCCATCCTTTTTTATTTATTTTATTTTGAAAGAAAATATATAAGAAAATGAAAGAGAAATAAAATTTCAAAAAGGATCATCCTGCCTGGCATCCACAACTTTCAAAAGTATTGAGAGAAAATTTCCTGGTAATTCAGACAGAGAATGGAACAAAATCATCCGTGGAGTTTAAAGGAATTAAAAGGAATAGATCCCTATTTAATAGATCCCTATATCAAAAAGGGATCTATTAAATACAACGTATGGATTACAACAAACGATCACAAAACACAGGATGTATTAAAAAAGTTAAAACGATACGTGTCGAAAAAATAAGAAGTTCAATTTGACGATCAAAAACCAGTCTCATTGACTTTATATAATTAGCTAAATTGCCTACATCCAGTTTCCTCCTGTTTCCCATCATGTGAAAAGTGAACACACGCGATAAAATATTTTGTTTCAGAACTTGGGTGTATAAGAACACATACAAAACAAATGATAAAATAAATCAAAACGTTATACTAATGCCGTGGAACAACTTGCCCTCGTATTTATTCCAGCTTAAAGTTACCAGAAGTATCGGGTAACATCAATTCCATATCATTGTCGTAACTACTGTCCCCGCAGCCGATCAATGGGTCGCAATGGGCGTAAAAACAAGCTACATAAGATATGCCTACTTATTCACCAAACCCCTTAAATTGTTTTCCAATCTCAGCTTTGAAATACCGTAATGGATTGCTCAATCTAAATTGTGAACGTAATGCCGTCACTGTCCGTCTCTTGTTTCTTCTTTCACTCTGTCATGTAGTCAAAGAAAATAGTTGACCAGGTACAAGACACGGGAGTCAACAAGGGGCTTTCCTGTGGTGCCGTGTGGGTGTGAAGGATTGACTCCAGGTCCCTGGCACGTAATGAGTAGTGCTGCTACACTGCTGTAAGTTAATCACCTTGATTGTTCGGAGTAGAAAGTCAGAGTAGCTACAGAGCCGGAAGATGCCGTAATGCATTTTTAGTTGGTTGAATTAGAAACCAGTGTGGAAAGGTTTAAACCCAGCATGAAAGAATATTTCCAAGGGCATTACTACGCTGAAAATAAATGCATTAAAGACATCGTTTCCCCTTCACAATCTGCAGATGTAGCTACCAAAGAATAAGTTGAATCAAAAGTCCAGATAGTTTATGGTATGCGAAACAACCCTTTAACTAATCTCGCTGCTGGCATGGATCCCAAAGATGCAGTAAATTATTCACAGTTAAATATTCTGGAAGGCAGCATGGAAAAACTTCAAACAATTAATCGAATTAAAAACGAAAAAATTGAAAAATAAAAAAAAAATAAAATTGAAAAATAATGCCAAATGAAGGCGCGAAAACGCTTTTATAGAGGAGGGTTGCGCCTTAGGGTAGAGTAAAAAAAAAATTTTTGAATTTGAAAACACCGGGAAGCGCAAAAGTTGTCTTTTGGTATTAGATGTTCCCTGCTTAAATTTCAAACCACTAGCTCAGTATCTTCCGGTGCTGGAACCACTTTGAAATTTCGGAAAATTCAAACTTTTTTTTTACCTTCTTTAAAAAAAATTTTTTTCTTTGATAAATTTTACAACCTCTGATGGAAGAAAACTTTAAAAACAGTATCTGTTCTTCCCCCAAAAAAATTCACGCCCCTAACTTAATATCTTCAGGTGCCGGGAGCCCCCTTGAAATTTCAGGGAAATACCGCATTTTTCACTAAATTACTCCGCTAAATATCTTATTAATCTAGTTTTGACTCCTTCATAATATTGTACATCACTTAAATTATTAAAAGAATAAATAACTTTGAGTGAATCAAAACGCAGTAGCCTATTGTTCTTTTCATTATGCATTGAATTCGGACTTAGTGTTGAACATCTTCGTTTTGATCTTGACTCCAGTCTCGTCAGAATGAATCCAGGCCTTTGTACCACTCCACTAACGGATTTGGAATCTTCTGTTACTAGAAAAACAACACCTCTCCATTCCGTGAGTGTGGCATGCGTACTTTTCGAACTTGGAAGGGGCTTCAGGTCCTTGAGGGAGATGTGTTTTGTAAGAGGTGGTTCAGATCGATCTGTTACATTCCACTTTTCATCCAGGTGTAATCAGCTGCTGTGAAATTGAAGGAACTACAAATTGTCTGCACACTAGTGCAAAGGCTGTCCAATGATTTCTCATTCTCATGTCTGACGACAACGATTCTGTAATATGCCAGCTTGCAAATATCATCTCTCTCGTCAGCAATCATGGCTAAAAGAATGCACTCAAAACTTCCGAAGAATGCCTTCCTCTGAATAACGCCATCTACTATATTCTTTAGCTTCGCGGGTAGGTAACATGACAAGGATACCATTCTCCAAAGATGTTAATAGCCATCAAAGCAGGAAGGTTCCATCTTGATGTGGAACCTTACGTGAGAATACACCTTCATTATGAATTTGCATACGATTTGCAGATTTCTGGAAGGGTTAGATGGTTGCTACGTAAAGTCTCAGAATTCTGCTAGTTGTAGTCAGTATGTTGAACAGGAAAAGCCCAAAGTGCACATGTAAAACCAACACAACCCGACGTTTCGAGCTAGCTCCAGCTCATTATCAAGGGAAATACAAGATACACTTAAAATTCCATAAAGTTGTAAACAGACAAATGCAGGCAAAACTGCGTAAGTCAGACTACAAATCGAGCGGGTAATTTTGTGTGCCGGCGGGGTGCACAAAAATTCCGCCACTTCTTCTTGTGCTTTCAGCACAAAGAGGTCGCTCTCCACTTCCTCTCCTTTTAAAATTTTAAATTTTTAACTTGTTCGAATTGTAGTCTGACTTACGCAGTTTTGCCTGCATTTGTCTGTTTACAACTTTATGGAATTTTAAGTGTATCTTGTATTTCCCTTGATAATGAGCTGGAGCTAGCTCGAAACGTCGGGTTGTGTTGGTTTTACATGTGCACTTCGGGCTTCTCCTGTTCAACATACTTTGTTCCAGTGCTTGCATTTTTCCTAAGCTGTAGTCAGTCACCTAGAATGAAGTACAGGGCCAGCTTTCCTGTTTGTCTGGTCTGAAGAACATTGAACGCCACTAATGAGAACACTGGCTCATGTGGAGGGGTTATTCGGCTTATGGAGAGAAAACTTTGAAGGACAATACATTGGTTCTTCTGTCTACTGCACTGCAACGAAGTTCCTCTGAAACACATGATTGAAATGCTGGATGTCGTAACTTCTGGACCTTCAACATTTTCTGGAACCATAGGTAAAGCAATAAAAACCTGCAAAGAGCTACCTCCACTGAATTTGCCACGATTCCTTCACCGGATGATTGTCCAGTATTAGACAAGTCTAACCGCAGCGTCGATCAAACTTACCTATTCGACGTGAGCCAAGTGGTGTCTACAGATGAATGTTCTTCAGTCCTGGCAAACAAGATGCCAATTCTTCTAGCTGCAGTCAGCCACCCAGAATGAACTATGAGTTCATGCTGGGTGGCTGACTGCAGCTAGCAGAATTTTAAGACTTACGTTGCAACCAGTAACCCTTCTAGACATCTGCAATCCTATGCGGATACGTGCTGAAGGTGTATTCTCACCTATGGTTCCACTTGAAGACGAAACCATCCTGCTGTGACGGATCTCGACATCTTTAGAGAATGATTTCCTTGTCACGTTACCACCTGCCAGCGAACCTGAGTAATACTGTAAATGGCGTCATTCAGAGGAATGGATTCTTCAGAAACTCTGAGAACATTCTTCTAGTCATGCTTTTTGACGTTCGAGAAGACACTCGCAACCTGGCGTATCGAGAATCGTTACCGCAAGACATGAGAATGAGAAATTATCGGACAGCTAGTGGAGATAATTTCATGTTCCTCCCTTCAGTTTCACAGCAGCCGATTTCAACGGCATGATAAACTGAAATGTACCAGATCGATCTGAACCACCGGTTACAAAACACATTTCCCTCGAGGACCTGAAGGAATTCGTGGAAAAGCCATGATACGATAGAAACCCCCCTCGAGTGCGATAAGTACCTCTGCCACACTCAGGAAACGGAGAGATGTGTTCATCTAGTAACAGAAGCTCCCAAATCCGTTTATGGGGTGGTACAAAGCCATGGATTCATTTAACGAGACTGGAGTCAAAATCAAAATGAAGATGTTGGAACACAAAGTCCGAGAGTCCAAAGCATAATGAAAATAACAATAGGCTACTGTATTTTTGCGTTCACTCAAAGTTATTGTTTCTTTTAATAATTTAAGTGCTGTGC
The DNA here is from genome assembly GCA_023313725.1 of Lithobius niger. NCBI lineage: Eukaryota > Metazoa > Arthropoda > Chilopoda > Lithobiomorpha > Lithobiidae > Lithobius > Lithobius niger. The sequence continues at coordinate 19,304 of JAHWFP010110393.1, forward strand.
AAATTTTTACAAAGGAATATTAAACCAGGTAAATAAGTTAGCCTACTTAGTGAGTAATTTACAAAAAAAACACGATTTTTCATCAAATTTTCAAAGGGCTTCCGGCACCTGAAGATATTAAGTTAGGGACGTGCATTTTTTGGGGGTTGTATTATATATTGTTTTTAAAGTTTTCTGCCATAAGGGGTTGTCAAATTTACCAAAAATAAATTCCAAAGAGAAAGGTTAACAAATTCTAATTTTCCGAAAAATCAAGGTGGTTCAAGCACCGGAAGATTCTAAGCTAGGTGTTTGAAATTTTAACAGGGAACATCTAATACCAAAATGCAACTTTTGCACCCCCAGGCGTTTTCAAATTCTAAAATTTTATTTTTTAACTCCACCCTATTGCGCCTTGCGCATGCACAATCAGGTTACAATGCCGGAGGCCACAGCGCACCTCCTGGGAAACGCAACGTTCGAGAAACTATTGCAAAAATTAACGGGTTATGTATATTTTCTTTACGCAAAAGAAACCATTTCAGCCGGCCTGGCTGGCGGCCAGCAAAATGGTATTTCATTTTGCTCTCACATTAAAACCTTATCAAATACTTGGTTTGCACGAAAAAATAACAGTTTACTTTTATTTTAGTTTATATCGAAGAAAATTGAACGTGATGCGGGTGAATGCTGCGTACATCCCATTAACAAATTCGATTGGTAAGTACCAAGAAATAATTAATGTAAAATACATTTTAATAAGAGGCATTCTTCAAATGACCCTAATTCTTTTTTGGTGTAGTTATACCAGCTGGAATTCTTCAAGGAACATTTTTCAATGCTGATCGACCACAGTCAGTGAATTTTGGTGGTATTGGTGCTGCTATTGGCCACGAGTTTACTCACGGGTTTGATAACAAAGGTAATGTTTGAAGTAATAAGTCAATGAGTAACGAGTAACGAGGTAATGTTTGGTAAGAACTTTTCGTTTTTTGACAGGAATAATTAATTTAATCCGGAGTTGTCGGTATTAATTGGAACTTGTGACACCTTACATGTAGAGTCTCGCAAATAACACCCAACTAATTAACTGATTGTTTTGTGTTGCTATTGTTTCAAAGACTCATTACCATAAATTCAGCATAGATATACTAAGACTGGGGGTTAGTAGCATCCCTCTACGAACCCTCCTTTATTTGCCGTTCTTTCGCGACTAATTTATTTTTCACTGCTGATTTTTATGTGTGTGATTTTGATGTTTGTGATGTCTTTGGAGTTATTGCAGGTTAATTTAAGTTATAATAGGGGGTTAACCTTGCCCCGAATTTTACTGAGCAGGGTAGCGAGTTTCACTGGGAATTCTACTGGAGTTTCAATTTCTCCAGCTTATTTCCCAGATGGTTATCACTAAACTACAGTCTATTACGTCATACTACTGTGCACAGAAAAAAAAAAAAACCGCCACAGAGAACAATCAACTTAAGGAAACAAACACACTGCGAAGAAAACTTGGGAAAAAAGTAAAAGAATCTAGGGAAGAAAGTCGAAAGGAAATTCTGAAGGAAGCAGCTAAAATAAAAACGTCGAATCAAAAAAAATTGTGAAGAAGTAAGCTAAAAGTTGAAGCAATAAAAACAAAATGTTAAACTCGAAATTATATTCAAAATCATTGCACCCATTCATTTTCCAAAAGATTAATGAATTTTGTTTCCTGAACACAATTAATTTTCTTATAAAGTTTAATTTAACGTTTTTCTTGGCTGAAGGCATATTGCAAAAAAAAAAAAAACAGCTCATTTTGTTGCAATCTTTAATTTTTTTTAATTTTAAAACGTTATTTTGTTTTAATTTGCTTTCCCTAAACTTCTAAGCCATAGTTAACCAAAGAGTCACCAATTACTAAATACGATGAGTGAGCATCTAGATCTATTTATATTAATAAACACAAACGTAGTGTTAAAAGTTAAAAGTAAGGGTCTAAAAGTCAAAACCTGTAAGGAACACGGACAAGCTTTGAATGGAAGGGTCTAGGTGTCAAATTTGGCCAGTAAAACGCTGCTAAGCATTAGACCCTTGCTATCCGGTTTTTGAGGAACAAATGTCTTAGATCGTCCTATAAAGACCCATGTGATGATCCAGTGATAGTGGGGTTGTGGGTTTCCTACTTTGCTTTAGGTTGACATTTTTTTTCGGTTTGGTAACATGGCAGCGATTTCAAGCAAGACAACCTGCTACACCTTCTGGTTGAATAGGATGGGATGATATTTACAAAGTTGAATTTACAAAATTGGCTTACTAACTCATTAATTAAGCAAGTCTCGTGGTAGTGGCATGTGCGTTTCCTGCTTTGCTTTAGGTTGAAAATTTTTTGTCTTGGTTTGGTATTTGCAGTACAGCTAATTATTGGTTGTTGTCAATTGCTTTAAATGTACAAAGTTCATACAACGATAATAAAAAATTTCAAAGGATCAAAAGTCACAGAAAACAGAAGAGTGCCAAATTTTGCAGGAAAATTGTGTTCTTGAAGTTGTTTAAACATATTCCAAGAACAAAAAAAAAAACTATTATAACCATACATACACACGTTCAATCCGAATAGGGTTGAAATACATTTATAAAATTAGATTATAAAATTGAGTTACTAAGTCATTAATATGATCACCGGGTAGTAAGGGTCTAATGCTTAGCAGCGTCTTACTGGCCAGATTTGACACCTAGACCCTTACAGTCAAAGCTTGTCCGTGTTCCGTTCAGGTTTTGAATTTTAGACCCTTACTTTTAACTTTTAACGATACGTTTTTGTTTATTAATCCGTGTTACTTTAAGAATTGTAATAAATAGGTGTGGTGGTGGATGAGGGGTGAGGTATGTGTGACACCTTTATAATTAATTTGTTGTTTGTTTTGTTCCGTCACCTTTAAGCTCGGTAAATAGCTATGGCCCTTGCTAACCTGGCTGTCGCTAGCGTTAACACCAGAAACAAATCCTTTAATCTTCAGTCTACGTCTTGCAGCTGGCGTTTGCTAAATGGCATTGTTACATAATAACAATGTTTAAAACAATGTAAAACAATCAGTCTGGCCGTTTAGACCTCCTCAACCCCTGAACTACTTGATCAATTAGAAAAGGCCTTATGAAAAGGGCATATCTACGGAGCAATACCTGTAAAATGACCTAAGAACCAGCTTTACAGGACAAATAGTTTGACCTGTAGAGAGGACAGACGAAAGGTACACCCCCAGAACAAGAACAAGAAGTTGTCCATTTGGCAACTGTATCTCGAATTTGTCTGTACTGAATTTCATAATTTTTGGACTGTAGACAGGCCTTGGCTAGTCAAGGCTAGATTCCAAATTTGGTTAAAATATGTTACATTTTGACGGAGTTATAAGCTCTCAAAGTTGAAAGTTTAACACAGAGATCCTAGGTCGACCCTTACTAACACTGGCTATCGCCAGTGTTAATATATATCTACCCCAAAACAAAACTTGTTAAGGATTCCCGCCAAGCTTTTTGTCCGTGTGAAGTCGTGATATCAAACGCCAAGCTCTTTCGTCAAGCTAATCCCACCGAGTAATAGTTCGAA
>JAHWFP010110396.1:790-14182 GCA_023313725.1 Lithobius niger
TCTGGCACTTGGCTAACACCGGCAACACCAACATGGCACCAGCTAACTTCCTGCTCTCTTCTGAATGAGATTCGCGAGAGGCCAATCCTACAATCTATTTATTTATTTATTTTATTTACAAAATTAATGTTACGCCCTATAAAGTGTATGATGGAAATTTCCGATTAAAACAACAATTTTAAAAACAGAAGAAATAAAATATGGTGGCGCCTATGGTGCCCACCGTTCTCGCCTCTGCTCTCTTCTGAATGAGATTCGTGAGACGCGCACCCTATAATTCGTCATCACTCCTGCGGTATGCGACGAAGACAACGTATATATTACAGGCATGCTGCCATAAATGTGAAAACACTGTATATCTTAACGATGCAAGCATGAAATCATAACATCAAACAGCTCTTGGAAACTTAGTTGAAACTTTCCATTTTACAACGAGTGTCACAGTTTAACTGTAGCTGTACGTGTTTTATCGTACTCGTCGAACTTAAGTTTCTCCAACATTTTTGAGTTCCTGCGACTGAATTTGCTCACCATGTTCAATCTTTATGGCGGCCGCCATCCCATAATCTCATAGTGGACGTATCACAGATTGCTGTGCCTTAAATCGTGAATCTGCTTGTCCGGTAAACTCAGTTTACCATGTATCGTCCTAGGTTGCATGTACCGGTACTTAGAATAACTACCACTTGCGAGCTATAGCATTGGAAGCATAAGAAATAGTTACTGCCACACTTTTGCAACAATGGCCCAGTGTAAGTGATTTAGAGGACAGTTGTTATCGAATGCTGTCCAAGGAGGTAGAAAAATCGGCCGAGGTGGCTTGCCTTTAAGGATGTTTTCTAATTCCAAGGAAGTTTTCTAACTCCGAGGATGTTTTCTAACTCCAAGGATGTTTTCTATCTCCGAGGATGTTTTCTATCTCCGAGGATGTTTTCTAACTCCGAGGATGTTTTCTAACTCCAAGGATGTTTTCTAACTCCGAGGATGTTTTCTAACTCCGAGGATGTTTTCTAACTCCAAGGATGTTTTCTAACTCCGAGGATGTTTTCTACACAGGCCTATTTTTCTAGAAGTGTAGCAATAAGTGATTTACTTAATTAGACGTTGCAACAATCGTGAAGTCGTGTCCAATTACAGTGAATCCTTGTAATAACAATGGTGTGCTTGTGCTCCTTCAAGATGTTGGCAAAGTATGACGTCACAGCCAGAGTTCAAGCATTTGGCTGTCTTTTTCATTGTTCCAAAGTGTCCACTTTAAATTTATTAGGAGTACTGATTGTTGTTGTACTGTAAAATCAATTGGTACAACAATGCCTCAAGTAACATGTATACTAATTTTTCACATTGTTCTGCCACCTGTTCTTACCCTATTACAACAATCAACTCCCAAAAAGTGAAAAGTGGGTACTTTTTTCGTGAACTGTATACGAACATGTCGCACAGCAATGCCCACAGAAAGTCTCCAAAGTTTACTTCTTCGAGATATTGTTGCAACTCTCCTGTTACGTGGTCAGACAGAGACTTTTAAACAATGAAAATGACGAAAGTATGGTAGTAACAATGAGATAAGACACGATGAAACGGCCAATGCGACGTCAAAATGTCGAATTTTGATCATTGTTTACACAGCTTAGAGGCTTGAATGTCACTATTTTATTCGTAAAGTAAAACTATTAGTAAGAAGCCGCCAATTTGAGAAAATACCTCAGTGACACAAGAACAAATCTGTAATGCAAGGCGCAGTGGTAACCATGACTGGGGTTGGCGCTAATGATCTAGCTGTCGACGCGCCATTAAGGCATTAAGCCTCAATCCCCCACCCCATCGCCAACGTTACCCACCCTGCCTCATACCAAACCAGTAAGCCCACATTCATTTAGCCTAACGCGAAATTTATTCGTCACCAACCTACGAGGCACTAAGCCAAAAAATAGCATTAGAGGCACCAAATCCCTTATAAACTGAATCATCTGGAGCAGGATCAGAAACATCCATTGGTAAATGAGTACCAGCAGATACCTTTATTCAATGCATTCGTTATACTGTGTTTAACTGGTTGTTGTTTTATAACTTTTACACTTTTTTTACAGCACAGTTCCCAGATTAACGTATTTACTGGAATTATTTCGTCTCTAATATTTCTACTTATTAAAAGGGTTGGTATTGTTTCATATAGTTCGGAGTGCTTCATCCAGATGGAAACAAAGTGTAAGACATCTTCTAGGTAATTATGGACTTGATACTCTTTGGATAACTCAATGCTTTTATCATTAATACTACGGAATTGTTTTACGGAGTTTTGGGGCCGCCTATTTTTAAAGCACCTTACGTAATACAAATAACTTTAAATCTAAATAATTTTCGGCTGAATAACTTAAAGATTTGTAGCAATCATTTCTGCTATGCTGTTAACGACATTAGGTTATTCCTACCATGTATTCTTTAGCCCCAGTCTTAACAATTTTTACTGACATTCGGAGTACAGCAGTTCAAAAAAGGTTTATGGGTCTGGTTAATGTATTCTTTTAAAACTTCCTACATACAGTCCTCGCATTACGTTTGGAGCAATAAAAATGGCTAAGGGTTTATGGGGTTGTTGACCATGAAATGCATCAAATTTAACTCTGGTGAAATGTGTTTACTCAAATATTCCGTCAAATATTTGAGGCAAGACATAAAATATTCATGCAAACAGAAGCTAATTAAACAACTAAAATACTAGACATTCTTGTCATTCTTAGCTGTTCACAATGATGACGCCTCTGTGTGCCTTTGTCTAATACTAATATTTACAGCTAATTTCCGTCTCCTTCAAATGCTTGTCACACAAAAGACTGAAATAAAAAAGCACAAGGATCACAACGCACTACACGAAATTAAAAAAAGCACCTAATATTTCGAAGATTAACAACTAGTCTTCATTTTCAAAGGTAAAACATTAAATCACAGGACACAACACCACAGAAACTTCACCAGGGAGGCGCCATATTGGAGTAGTGGATGTGTGCAAAGGATGATGGGAGTGGTGGAATAGAAGATGTGGAAGTAGGAGAGGGAAGGTTGCTTTTGTTATTATTACTATTTTTTTGGGTTTTTTTTGTGTGGAGGGAGGGGGAGAAAAGAAAAAAACCAATAACAGTTTCGACTCTGTCAGAATAGACTACTGGTTCCTGGGGAGAAAAAAACAAGACGTGACAAAAAATGAAGAAGAGAATAAAAAAAATGTAAACGTCATGGCTTCTATACAAGTTTCGTAACTTTTTCAGAAACTTTACCTGTGAAACTGAAAACAAGTTTTTAATCTTCGAACTATGAGGTGGTTTACAATTTCGTGTGATATAATGTGTTTTTATTTAAATCTAAACCGCATTTTTTTAAACTTGTTTACAACAGACGCCTAAAACTACGTCAGTCACTACTTCTAATTAATGGTTGCACACCGCTAAAACATATATATTCAACCAATACGCCAACCCGTGTGAATTCACATGTCTCCAATTCTTGCAGCTGAACAACATCTAACGCACTGATTGTGCGAGGTGCCAAAGAGGCCAAACTCGCTGGCAAAACGGCACAAAGTAAACACATCTGATTCGAGTTGAACTTGGGCAATGCGCGGAGGCTGTTTCGAGGTGAAGGAACCAAAACAAAAGCAAAAATGATGACGAGAATAATTATTGCGTTTCCGCTTGTTGTTACGCAATGCTCCAACGCAGCAAGCGCAAGTGCGACACCGGTTGTTGACGCATAGGGCGAAGGAACCAAATATGCCTTACAAAGACATAAAAATGAAACTTATAAAGATACTCTTCCCGAAACTGGTCTATTCTGTGTTGATAGAAACCTCCTGAACGGCGAATGAGTTGCCACAAGTTCATGGAAGACAGAAGTATTAAAATTTTCGGCAATTTATTGATGTTTTCTTCACTATTTAAAACCTAAAAAAAACACACACAAAACCGTCCAACGTTTGCACCCTTCCCTAATGATCCACCATTTCATCATTCCATAATATTAGACGGTTTTATGTGTTTTTTTTAGGTCTTATATAGTCAACAAGATATCAATAAATTGCCAAAACTTTTAACATTTCTGTCTTCCATATACTTGTGGCAGCTCATTCGCTGGTCAGAAGGCTTCTCTCAACGCAGCTAATTGCACCACAAAATAATTTATCTTGGTTACACCTTAACTATAACCAAGATTCTCCAAACCATGATTTTTCAAATGAAAAGAAACGAAACACAGCAGTCGAGAACTTATGAACAAACAAACACCTTGGAGTTCCAGGACGCGAAGACGGGTGTTTGTTTTTTTTTCCTCAAATTTTTGAAGATTTAATACACGTGCTAAAAACCAAATGTTTCGAAAATTTTGTTTGATGACCATTAGCTGGGGTTTTGGGCACTGTATTTAATTTAGGTTCTTAGAACTTGAAAAAAAAAATTAGCATACATGTTGTCCGAACCGTGAACCCTTCGTTACGTGATAAAACTGTACCATTGCATGATGAAATGGTGCCCAGTGCACGATGAAACTGTACCCATTACAAGGTGAGAATGGAGCTATTCACAAACACTTTGCTATTTGATTTGCTTGGGTATCAGGCATTTATTTATGTCATGTTGTAAGATCAGTAATCAATCGATCGCTGTCGATCCTGAATTTTTCACAATGGGCCGCTTTACAGCGATGCGTTTACCTCAAACCGTCCCTGTTTGCTCTTGGAAACTAATTGAGGTTTTAATTTTCCGAATTAGTAATGATCTTTTAATCGATACGATTCAACGGGTGGATCACCAGCCACATGAAACAGCCAGCCACACCTCTCTTCCTGCTTAAAAAAAATCTTTGTTTTAAAGGTTAAACTTGTACTTTATCTGACTACGAGGGATGTACAGGAGGGAAGGGGGGATGCTGGGGAGGCTTTGGTGGTATTTCGAGGAGATCCATGGCTGGTTCAATTTTTACTGCTAGGAATGATTGGTGCACCAAAATGCATGCCTTCAGAACGATCAACAAGAATTTTTCGGATATCAACCTCATGGAGTGGGAATAGGGTGGAAGCACTGAGGGGCCTTGGAGGGGCCTTCTGCTTTCAAGGCTACCACAACAAAAATTTTAATTTTCAAGGGATGGAAAAAGTGCAGCATATAATGTTGAACCGTTTTTGTTATTAAGGGGAAGTCCATTTTTGACATAAAGACAAACATCCTTTCGACATAACAATTTTGGTGCAGGACCTAACGTGTACAAAATTCGGATTCCGCCGCTGAAACACACAACCATTTTCCCGATTTCTTTAAACAGGGGTTGCACATAACTGACGAAATTACTTTCAAGGCTTTTTCAAGGCTTTCCAAGAATAGCTTCATTACAATCAATTTCAAGGCTATTTGCAAATTTAAGGGCTTCTGCTCCTTCTGCCAAAAAGTGCTTGCACTGCAATACACATCTTTCTTTTTGTCCCCAGTTGATTTCAGTCCACTCCGAGGGGAGCGTCGTTAACAGAAGAAATGGATTCTGCTGATGAAATTATTTTTAATTATTTATTTAATTTTATACCTAAGTTATTGTGCGCGCAGCGTATTTTGAGTCCTGAAGGACGTTTACGAGCGGCTACATCTTCCTGGAGGGATCGGCTTTAATCGACGGCCGCCATTGTTTTTGTAACCATCTAGAATATCAACAAGGTGCTCTGCTATCGAAACGTACAATCGATTATCTGTATTCGTTCTGGGGCGAACTCAAGATAGGCCGCGGACACTATAATGTCACTGTTGTAGCATTGACCTCATTTCAAACAAGGTACACTCGCAAAATTCAGGGCCGTTTCAAGGCTCCGACAAAAAAAATTGTAATTTTCAAGGTTTTTCAAGCCTTGAATTTTCGGCTTTCAAATTTAAGGCTTTTCAAGTAACTCAAGGCCTTGTACGAACCCTGTGTAAAGTGTACGCCTCGAACTGCGACTGTCTTATGAATGAAACCTTGAACTGGGAAATGGGGCGAACAAAATACGTAAAACGATACGGATGAATGCAATTAAACTCACAGTTGACGCTCTCTATGCTCCATACCTCTCCTTCGTTTCAAATAATCAACCATTGCGGTGCTGAACTCAAAACAAACTAGAATATCAAGTCATAACAACACCATAATTCGCACTTCAAACCAACTTTTCAAGCTGGTAAGATTGAAGCATCAGACCAATTATTTGAAGCCCTCGAGCCTGCAGACGTAAACACTCCCACCCGCGTACAATGTTTATTTTTAGATCAGGGATTGTGTGATTGTGGTCGGCGAAATGCTTGCTTTATAAAATATTTTCCAATACGTTTATTTTTCCAGACCACCGGTCGTTGCTAGAAACTGGGAGTGATGTGATTTGAGAGGTATTTCCACCTGAAGACTCATGTTACACCTCCGACAGTGCAATAACATTGAAAGATTTGCTTTGTAATGTCTCCGCAAAAGAAGCGATCCGTGACGAAAAGCAGGTGGTCGATTCCCAAGAAGTTTCCTTTACTTTTCTTTGTTCTGTTTATTTTTTCTTTGATTTCAGATCCTATTAAGATAACACCGCAAGGAAATTATTTTGGTGTAAATTCGACCCATTTCAACTTTAAAAAAAAATGCTTACAGAAACATTTTTACTCATTACTGAAGTAAAAACATCATTCTTGTGAGACTGGTTATTCAACACTGAAGTAATCGCATTTTCTAACACTGAAAACACTATTTTGTTACATGTTGTTGGCTCGCGCTAGTTTAGTGGCGTGTGTGTGTCCTGGGATTCGGTTTCGTTTTACAAAATCACGGTCGCAAAGGAATTTGTATATAGACGAAACGAAACATAAGTGTGTCGTTTGTTTTAACGTCTATAACGAGGCACTAAGAGGAGTTTTGGGGGAGAATTAGTAAACAGTCTTGCGCAACAACATTTAGGGTCTTTTTTGTAGCAGCTCTTATTTAAGTGAACATGTTCCATTTAATTGACCTTTTAAATGTCGTTGATATGAAATCTGAAGACTGTTTGTTTATAGGTACGAATTTTGAAGAAAGAATATAGAAGAAGCAAATCAACATAAATAATAGAGCAGCGTCATGTGACGTCATATTGGCTACAAGAGCGATAGCTGCAAGGGGCACTAGATTGAAATGGAGGGTTAAACAACGGCACTTCTAGTCAAGGCAGTGCTTTGAGAGCGGATTTCATAGGCTTAAAAAAAAAACCTTGTTTTCTCCAATCCCTTATGCTGCGCGGTTTAATCGGAAAATAAAGATTCCACTTGCTTAAAAATGTCAGCAATTGCCAACAAATCGACAAAAATCGCGCATTATAGCCCTAAGAAATCCGCTCTTAACAGTATTGTCTTCAGTTAAGACGCCCTCCAGTGACCCTTGCAGCTATCCCAGTTACTGGCTACAGCGCAGAGTTATATACAATAATAATATAACGTTATGTCACTGCCCTATACGTCTTTTCGCATTTTCACTTTGCTGGTGTAGTATTATCAATTTCCTTGACATTTCCAGGTTTCCCAGGTGCATCCAATGGCAATTTCCAGGTATTTTCAAGATGGTTAGTTAGGGAACAGGCACTAGCTAATGGTTTTATTAATATTTGTACAAAAACAATCCAACAATCCCTGTTTAGAGACTACTCCAGACGGGACTAACGCATTTTTATCACAGATATTGATAATAGCCTGAGATTTGTGTTTAGGGAAGTTATATCTAAAATACTCGAAAATATTACAGCACAAATGTTTGCTTCAGCCTACGATCTTGTTTCTGATCTGCTAATTCAATGGAACTTACAGATCAGACACAAAGGGATATTTGTTCAAACTTCCCTGTCTTTTCCCTAATTTTCCCTGAAATTTCCCTGAGATGTTTTCATTTTCCGTGAGATTTCTAGGTCCTCAAGGTTTTCCAGGTTTTGCCTGAATCCTGAAAGATACAACGAACTGGTGATTTGTCTCAATTCTATGTGCCATCAAATTACGTTCCACATCATTAAAATGAGTCACCTATGCGGAAACGAGTCCTTCCAAATACTTCCCTCCTGTTCTTAGCTGAGATGACGTAGACCGTTTCCTTTTAACCCATGAATACTTACTTAGTTTCACTGACAGTACCATAAACACCCAAATTTTGACTCACTATCCATTACCATGGACCTTGGGACAAGAGTCGTCACACTTGGATGATCAACATCGAATGCCTTACAAAAACGTTGACCTGATTCACGTTTCTGACTACAGTCACTGACCTATAAATTATTATACCATCCACCACAACAACCCTTTCTGTGTACATGGTTGGTGTAATGCATGCTGCACGTGAGTGAACGGTGACCATCCAGCGAATCAATTCAACCAGTGTCAACAACATTGTTCAGGTTGTTGGAGTCTGAACCAGCCCTAGCTGCTGCAGCTTCGACTTGGCATTCGGTTCCACCTCTTCAATTCCGGCTGAACGAACACGTTTCCCTGATTTCCCGGTGACAAAAGCACAAACAGACCTTTACGCCAGCGTGCTAGCAAGCTGCAAGAGCAAAGCATGCACCACGAGCCAACAGTGGGAGCACATACACTAGTTAGCGGTTCTGACAACCAGAATCTCATTTTTTAGTACCCTAAAAGGGCCAAATTATTCGATTAATAAAGAAGGATGCAGTAAACAAAATTCATTAGATCGGTTTATGTTTTTTTATATTTGGGTGTTACCCACACAACATCGATTGTTATAACAGCTTCCAGTTTAGAGTCGCGCTAATTAGTGACGATGCAGTTGGGACTTCCGTTCTCATCATCGGATGCGAGACTCTCTCACTATCCAAATGAACAGCTCAGAAAGCAAACGAAAGAACGAAAGGAAAGGAATCTTTTGCGTCAGTTCCAAATGGCGACGACAATGACACGTCGGTCGAGCAGTTTGCAGGCTAGTTTTCCACTCGTGGGAGTACCTAATCACTCAATAAGCCGTGAAGTGCATTTGATATATGCCATGTCCGCTTCAGAGCGTGAGAACAAACAAACCTACAACTCACATTAGCACACGTTTCAACACCTCCTCTCGGACGGACACTGCAGTGAGGTGCTTGGTAGATTCGGAATTGGGCCTTTGAGATGTAGGAATCAATTCTTTTTAACTGACCGAAGCGAAACTTAAGGATTGCAGCACACTTTTTTTTGCATTAACAATTTAATGTAGATGGATATTGAGGTTTGGTTTTCCGTCGGTAAGTTTGACCTACGCCATTCTTGATTGTGTCCAACGGCTACATCACGTGATATTAACTTCGCGAAGAAACCTGCACCTTTACTTTTAAATATTTCTGGACTTATTATTAAGTATTGATTTTTTAACAATAACTTTTATTTTTCTTGTTGGTGCTTGCATTTTTTGTTTTCTTTAATAAATAAACACACTCGCTGTAAATAATATAAGGGGGGGGGATTGAGGGTTAATGGCGCGTCAACAGGAAGGTCATTAGCGCCAACCTCAGTCACAGTGCAGTGGTCTGTGATGCCACTGCACCACACATTACAGAGGTGTTAAACAAACCCCAAATCTAGATCTTATGATAGATCTGTGCCTCCTGCAAAAATAAAAAATAAAACCCGGACGGGAGAACAGACTTATTGTGCAATTAACACGCTAAGTCTCGTGGCAGATGGAAAGGTAAATTGGAAATAAGCCATAAGCAAAAATCACACACTTGAAATAACATAAGCCAGCTTTATGCACTTATGTTTAGTTCGAGTGACGTGACCCGAATTCGAACTATCGAACCAGTCCATCAACAGATGCCTGCCATAAAGCCGCTATCGGTATGTCCACTTGCAGTGATCTGGTTCGCCATATCAAATCCGGGCCACGTCACTCAAATAAAACGTAAGTGTAGAAAAATGGGTTATTGCTTTAATCCCAGTGCATGATTTTTTTGCTGATGGCATAAAAGTCCATTTACCTTTTGTTTTGTTTTGTTAACGTAGAGGTGCAGTAACTTTTACTTGTAGTGTAAATGAAGATTGCATTAGTTAAACTAACTCTACGTGAAATTCATTGCCTGTCTATCAAATATTCACTGATATCCATCCACTATTCAAGGAGTAATGATGTGCAAAACTTACCAAAAAAAGCACATAAACATAGACAACAAATCCAAAATTAAATGTTATTAGCAGACAATTATCATCTAGGCACTGAACAATTGTTTTTTTTTTTTTTAATATGCAGTCATACTCTTTCCACGATGTTTCCTAATCTGAGTCATTCCATTAAAAGCCTCTTGTAGCAACTATTTATTTCCACGGTTGCTGAAATGGCAAATGAAAATAACGGTTCGTGTGTCACTCCAACAACTGCTTAGAAGGGGGTGATTGAGGCTTAATGGCGTGTCGATAACGAGGTGATTATCGCCAACCTCAATCACGGTGCAGTGGTACAGGTTGCCACTGCGCCGCACATTACGGAGAGAGGTAAGAAACTGTACTTCGGAAATTTAAACACTTTTTAGACATACCATGTCTCCAAGGTCATAAAAAAAAGACTTCTGAACGTGATGACAGAAAGGTATGTTCAGTGATACGCAATGAAATGCGAAAGGAAATTGCTTCAGTGCAATGCCATGTACAAGTCCATACTCAAGGATTACTAAGTTTTTGCTATTTTTAGTGTATCTTTGCTGTTGTGTCATTATGTTCGTTTATTACTCCTTAAACTTTTGTTTTATGGTAATTCCTTTTACTTTATGGGGGGGGGGGGGGCATTGAGGCTTAATGGCGCGTCGATAACTTGGTCATTAGCACCAACCTCAGTCACAGTGCAGTGGTCCGGGTTGCCACTGCACCACACATTACAGAGATATTATTCAAACCCCTAATCTAAATCTTGTCACACATCTGTACCTCCTGCAAAAATTGAAAAACACCGGACAGGAGGACAGACTTATCGCCCAATTGACGCGCAATGTCATGCGGTTTGACTTTATTGGCAGCAATATTTATTCTGCCTAATGGAGACCTTGCTGTCATATTGGATTCCGTAATTATTGTTATGGAATTGGAGATACCGTTCAGATAATAGGGACATCCGTTTAATGATTCAGAGTTTATTGGTTTGATTCCTGGTTACGTTGTCTTAAATAAATAGTAAGTCTAGGATTATGCCTTACCGGAGGGTAGATATTTTTTCTTACGAATTTCGGTGTTAAATGTTATTGTGTTCTTTACGAAATATGTATTATTAAAAAATGAATTAGATGTCTGCATAACAATAATATGCTAGGCAGACAATTGAGTTCTGAAGGGCACTTTTCGGCCGAGCGAGAGAAGCTTACACTTATTTTCTGTTTTCTCAGTTCCATCTTACACGGAAACTCGCAATATGAAAACAAGCTGAAGCGAACAAACTGAAGCAAGTGAACGAATCCAACACTGATCATTGCAAATGCGTCTGGATAGCGCTGCCACCGTGAGCAAGACTTATAGACATTTTAAAAGAAGTAGCCACATTGCTTAAAGTTGGAAGGAAAATGTTTGTTTTTACCATTTGTAATTATTTTTCTGCATTCCTCGTAATAAAAGATATTTCAATATGTACATCATTATAATACGCGCGCCGGTTCTTGAGTCCTCTGGAAAATTGTCATCGACTTATTTTGCCAGCAGCAGTGGAGCTCCCTGCATGTAACCAGCATTGTAGACTGCTCTGCGGGAAAGCCGACCGACCAGCTGCTGAAATCCGTTCATTGGCAGGTGTGTGCTATGCCAGCAAAAGAAAAAAACAACTTTTTTTTTCATTCCTAGCAGGTGCGAATTACGCTTAATAAAGAATACTTGCTTCTGTTCTTTACTTGAAAAAAAAAATGATGTCACGAATAATAATCCTTATGAGATTCTTAGTGTACGTAACACTATATGGTTGCGTTGTTTTCAACTCGTATTTCCAACCTTATTAAAGTGCAACCAGGGGCGTCGTGCCATTGGGGAACCGGGGTGGTAGACACGTGCCCCCCCCCCCCCTTCCACTTCAGCCTCATCTCAATTTCCCATAAATAAACACGATTTTGGCTTGTGCGCGGACGACGGGCTGCCTGATACTAGCCCTTCCTTTTAAAAAGTGTCAAATTGGGTCTTCCAGCTGTCTCAAACTCATAAAAGCGTTTCCCCAGCACCCCCCCATGCCCATCCCCTAGTTGGAAAGATTTTGCCCTACCCCGCCCCCCCTCCCGCCTAATTTTGTGGGTGTACAACGCCCCCGACGGCAACTCGTGTACCTCCATGAAAATTCACAGGCACACAAATGAACAACCACTTGAGTTGTTCATTCTTGTCATTAGTTTTGGGTCTCAGACAAATGTAATCAGAAACAGACCTACAATTTCAGGGAACATTTTATATAATTCTTGTTCTCTGAGATTGCAGGTCAAATTGTAATTCACGGTTTTTATTCAGAAAAACTTGTTGTTTACTAGTGCGCCTCCAGAGTTGTAAATTTTTATAGAGATACGAGCTTGAGGGGGTGTGGTTTTTTTTTACGCAACGCTGTTTTTGTAGTTCTTTTTCCCCTCTAATCGTACAAAATATATTATTGGTGCTTAATACCCAAAACGTGTGGTTACTGGTTGGGTGGGGATTGATTGGGGGAGGGGGGGGGTGTAAATTTTGTATATATTACGTTTTAGAAAAAAAATAAGTGGGAAACGAACGTTTATTCAGTACTACGAGATAAAACAGGACGTCTGGCTCTTATCACGATTTGATGGGTCTGAAAAAGAACCATATTTTTGCTTTTACAAAAGACTTTGTTTGGATCAACAGTCAAGCTCAGGGAGATTCTTCCAAAGCCAAATTTGTTGTTCTTGCATTCTATTTACGGTAGAATAACTTACTCAAATGTATTCTGCAGTAGCCTTTAATGAATCCTTCTTACTTTTCAATGTACTGTTGGGGAATACATCTTGCTGATATCGACGCGAAACGATTACAATTAGTTCCCTGGCTTGACTGTTGAAGGCTCTTCTTTGACGAAGTTTAGAACATAGTGGAGTGGCCGCCACTTGTTTCAGCTCTGTCAGTGCGCCTTGCTGCCAGTACAGCTCAATCGATAATTTGCGTGCATCATGGGAGGACTCAAGAACGGACGCGACCATTATAAAAACGTATGATGTGCGTGCGTCTGTGTGTACCTCTACTCCTCTTGAACCAAGGCACCGACAGAGATGGTAGTAGGACCAAATGAAAGATAATTAAATTGCGCTTCCGTTACATCTATTTTTGTCGTTATAATTTGATTTTATGACCCTCAAATATGCAAGAACCTTCAAAAATAACTTCGAAGTTTTTTTTACCCTCATGACGTTTGTTCATGACGCCATAG